>SJYV01024512.1:0-22770 GCA_006410875.1 Neotragus pygmaeus | reverse complement strand
TCTTCTCCATGCAGAGTCAGAAGGAACAGTCTCTTTATCTGTTTATCCATCCTTCTATCCATCCATCGATTGATTCATTGGTTCAACATGCCCAATTTTAATATGCCTGTTGCTTGGGGTATGAGGAGAATAAGACACAGTCTTTGTGGGGACAATCTAGTTTAGATAGGAGCAGAAGTGTAGGAAGAATAGACCGTATAGTGGCCAATTTCACAGACATTTAAGGTGGCATTGAATATGAGATGTTTCAAAAAGAAAGAAATACAAAAAAGCCATCATAGGTGATGCAAAGAAGCTTTGCATGAAGGACAAAAGGCAAATGTCTTTTAATATTATATAATTCTTCAAAATTCAGAGTTCTCTGGATTTCAGTGCTTGTTTTGAGATTAGTCAGTGGATTATTATGCAGTGGGATCATTGCTCATCCAGAGGTCAGCACCCAGAGGTTGACACCAAAGCATTGCTGCTGCTGCTGCTAAGTCATTTCAGTCATATCCAACTCTGTGCGACCCCAGAGATAGCAGCCCATTAGGCTCCCCCGTCCCTGGGATTCTCCAGGCAAGAACACTGGAGTGGGTTGCCATTTCCTTCTCCAATGCATGAAAGTGAAAAGTGAAAGTGAAGTCGCTCAGCAGTGTCCGACTCCTAGTGACCTCATGGACTGAGACCTACCAGGCTCCTCCATCCATGGGATTTGCCAGGCAAGAGTACTGAAGTGGGTTGCCATTGTCTTCTCACCAAAGCATTAGGGATCATCTATAACCACTCATGCAACTTATTTTGAGCCTTTAACTTTGAAACTATGATTTCAAGGAAAACTCTAAGTAAGAAAATCCAAGAGACATTTTTCAGCTATAATCTCTGTTTCCAAAGTGTGGGGAGACCATTGATTTACAAGCAAATCCTATTTTTCCTTGTAGAGAGTCTGTTGTTTTAATATTTTTCTAATGAGTGATATATAATAAAACAGCACACATTTACACTGAGATGCTACCCAAGCACCCAGAGTTGAGTGACAGACTTTCTTGAATAGCAATTCACATTTAAACAGATCAACCTAAACATGTTTTTATAAAATGATATGTTTAATTAGAGGTGGTATGTTTAATTGGAAGATAATTGCTTTTTGTGTTGGTTCCTGCCATATATCAACATGAATCGGTCATAGATATACATATGTCCCCTCCCTTTTGAACCTCCTTCCCACTTCCCATCCTGTCCCACCCCTCTAGGTTGTTACAGAGCATGGGGTTTGAGCTCCCTGTGTCATACAGCAAATTCCCATCCACTAGCTATTTTACATATGGTAATTTTAAAAAATTTTGTTTCCATGCTACTCTTTCAATTTGACCCACCTTCTCCTTCCCCCGACTATGTTCACAAATTGGTTCTCTATGTCTGCATCTCCATGGAGTGAAGTCGCTCAGTTGTGTCCAACTCTTTGCGACCCCATGGACTGTAGTCCATCAGGTTCCTCCATCCATGGAATTTTCCAGGCAAGAGTGCTGGAGTGGATTGCCATTTTCTTCTCCAGGGGACCTTCCTGACCCAGGAATCAAATCCAGGTCTCCCACATTATAGGCAGACGCTTTACTGCCTGAGCCACCAGGGAAGCTACCCTGCAAATATAATCATCAGTGCCATCTTTCTAGATTCCATATTTATGTGCTAGTATATGATATTTGCTTTTCTCTCTCTGGCTTCTGTAATCGACTCTAGGTTCATCCACCTCATAGAGCTGACTCAAAAGTGTTCCTTTTTATGGTTGAGTAATATTCCATTGTATGTATGTACCACAGCTGCTTTATCCATTCATCTGTCGCTGGACATCTAGGTTTCTTCCATGTTCTAGCTATTGTAAATAGTGCTGCAATGAATACTGGGGTACACGTGTCTTTTTCAATTATGGTTTTCTCAGGGTATATGCCCAGAAGTGGGATTGTTGGGTCATATGGTAGTTTTAGTCCTAGTTTTTAAAGGAATCTCCATACTGTTCTCCATAATGGCTGATCAATTTACATTCCCACCAACAGTGCAAGAGGGTTCCTTTTTTTCTACACCCTCTCTAAGCACTTATTGTTTGTAGATTTCTTCATGCTGGCCATTTTGACCAATGTGAGGTGATACCTCATTGTAGCTTTGATTTGCATTTCTGTAACAATGAGCAATGTTGAACATTTTTTCATGCATTTATTAGTCATCAGGGAAAGATTAGGAAGGTGGTGTGATCCCATTGGACTCTCCCTGGTGAAGGTGAGGTTCTTTATTTGGGGTAACTGAGCCCTTGAAATGTACTGGTATGACTGGTACTGAGTATGCAATTATATATAATTGTATGTAATTTAAATTAGATTAAATTTCAATTTAGACAACGATATCGCATGTATTAGAAAGTGCCCACTAGGACATGGTCATGAAAAATCAAAATGGCTTTTCTTCCCTCTTTCTTTTTCTCCCCAGCTCTCCTTTTCATTTTGATTGCACTTTTTAAAATTGTCTAGACATTTCTAGAATAATTACAAATTTTCTTACTACTTCTGGCTTGCTTAATTAGTACAATGTGTTTTGGATGATCATGATTTCAGAACCCTATTTAAAGCTGCGTACATCAAAACTCTTTCTAAGGAACATGTCTTTGCCATGAACAACTTGTAAATCACATCATCATTGTCATTACTTCCTGGGGGGAAACACCTTTACAATGTTATAGTACTGCTGGATACATTAACGTAAATAAGATAACAGCAACTCCAAAAGTTTACCAGTTGTTTCCATTCCTGAAAATAAATTGGTGATGAGGCATGACTCGAAACACTGAATAGGTCAGTTCAGTTCAGTGGCTCAGTCATGTTCGACTCTTTGTGACCCCATGGACTGCAGCACGCCAGGCTTCCCTGTCCACCACCAACTCCCAGAGCTTGCTCAAACTCATACCCATTGAGTCGGTGATGCCATCCAACCATCTCATCTTCTGTCATCCCCTTCTCCTCCTGCCTTCAGTCTTTCCCAGCATCAGGGTCTTTTCCAATGAGTCAGCTCTTCACATCAGGTGGTATATGGTTTATCACAGGGCATTTTGAATATGTTTCCCTGTAATATATAATAAATCTTATTGTCTATTCATTCTTTGTGTAATAGTCTGTATCCACTATTCCCAAACTCCTAATTCATCCCTCCTCCATCCCCTCTCCCCTTTGGTAACTGTAAGTTTGTGTTTGAAGCTGTCAGTCTGTTTCCATTTTGTAAATATGTTCAGTTGTGCTGTAGTGTAGATTTCACATATAAGTGATATCATATGATATTTGTCTCTCTCTCTGATTTACTTCACTTCATGTGATAATCTCTAAGTCCACCCATGCTGCCGTCAGTGGCATTATTTCACTCTTTTTTGTGGTTGACTAGTATTCCATTATGTACCACATCTTCTTTCCCCATTCATCTGTCGATGGACATTTAGCTTTCTTCCAGTCTTAGCTATTGTAGGTAGTGCTGCTGTGAACAAAGGGGTGTGTGTTTCTTTTCAAATTAGAGTTTTGATCCAGCAATCCTACTCCTGGGCATGTATCTAGTCAATAAACATTTCTTGAGTAAGTGATATCAACATAGAAACCACTGTTCCAACCTTAAGGAGTGGCACAGCCTAGCTTATCCACCTCTCAGGAATGTTAGAGGCGTTGTTGACCAGAGAATGTTTGGACTGTGTTACTAGGCAGGTATTTATTGGTAGCAATAAGTGGATGAGACAGTAATGGAAGATACTGTAGAACATTGAATATTTAAATCACACTGGAGGGAACGTGGCCTCTGACATCTGGCTGTAGCAGATCCAATCGTTATAACATTGTCGGAAAATGTGTTCTAATTTATAGTGTGGCAGATTCAGTGATTACATACCCTTGACAACGGCAAGCATCACTAAAATGTACCTTTTTCTCCTTTCTACCTTATAGACAGTATTGATAAACCAGGTGCATCACTGCCTACCTGGGCCATAGTTCTACTTGCTGTGTCATTGTCATTGCTTTTGATCCTGATCATTGTTCTGATTATAATATTCTGCTGCTGTGTCTCCAGGACAGAGAAAGAAGGTAATTTACTTTTGTTCACATAGATTTGTATGTGTTTTTAAATTTTTGGTACAAGGATTTGTAGTTGATTAGCTCATCTGCTCTTTCAAAAGATACATTGGCTTTTAGAGTCCTTAAAAGGAAATGCATGAAATTAGTAGAGAAGGAAAGGACTTTCTCGTGGAAGGAAGCCTGAGCCAATCCCTCAAGGAAGACAGATCTTCACACCTGAGAATGTTAAGAGATGGTTGTGTGTCTATTTGCAAGGTGTGTGTGCTCAGTCGTGTCCGACTCTTTGAGACCCCACGGACTGCAGCCTGCCAGGCCCCCGTGCCCATGGAATTTTTCAGGCAAGAAGACTGGAGTGGGTTTCCATTTTCTACTTCATTATTTGCAAGGATATAAGGGTATTTTGATGTGTCATTCAGATGCTTTTTTTCTTTTCTTTCTAAAATAATATCCACCTATCTGAGCACATCAAAAGATTATTTTCTATTTTGTAGGATTCTGACTCTCCTTTTCTAGGTGAATATCGATGCACTGGTAGAAAGAAAAACATGGTCTCTGTTAACAAAAATAGTTCAAATAAAATTAATAAATATAAGTACACATCTTCTAAAGGAAGTCTTTTGAGATACTCCAAGATATGTGAAGGCAGTGGCCTTTTCTGGGGGCAGGCTCAACCTCAGGGTGAGTTAATCAATGTTGGGATGGGAGTTAGTTCATGGTTTTGGAAACCACAGGCACTTTGTTGTATGGACTCAGGACTACCCAAGGGGTACCTCAAGGTACCACTTAGGACTGCCCAAGTGTTGAGTGTGTGTCCATCTTTGTCTTTCTTTCTCTCCTAAAACCTCCGTCTACTCCTATTTGAATATTTGAATTTGTTTCTTAATGTCAGAGTTTTGATGTCTGGCTACATGTCAGTTTAATCGTGCTTTTAATTTTACTAGCACTATGTGATTTGATGAGCACTTTCTGCATGTCTGCCAGCCATCATGTTATCTACCTCTTTTACTTGGACTAGCTCTCTTAGTGAGATATTTCATGTGATGTGCATTGTCCTGCCTTAACTGGGCTACTTGCCTAGACTTAGCTCCTGTATGGGTTTAGTTCATCCTTGGAGAATTACCTCTGTGCTATACCTCTATTCAGACTTCTGTGGTGGCCCAGTCACCTGCCAATGCAGGAGACACGGGTTCAATCCCTGGGTTTGGAAGATCCCTTGGAGAAAGAAATGGCAATCCACTCCAGTATTCTTGCCTGGAGAATTCCATGGACAGAGGAGCCTCGCGGGCTCCAGTCTCTGGGGTTGCAAAAGAGCTGGACTTAGCAACTAAACAACAACATACTTTTATTCTCTAGGAAACAGAAATGAAAAGTAGTGAACCCTTGTTGATCCATATTTGATGGAAATTTGTTTTTCCTTGGCAGTTAATTTATATGTCACAGATGCATTATTAACCCCACTGAATTTTAATGAAAACTATGGATAACTTAAATTTTAAGTCAAAACAGACTAGGCTTGCTTGTTGCCTTCAGATTATTATTTTTGACATTAGCTGTTGTGGTTTGGTTGAAGAATAGTCTGGTTATTTGGACTTCTGCATCTCCTAGGCTTTTGTCTGCTCCACACCAGCCTAGTAATAAGGTCTGGTCCACATGGGTTGTGCACCCAGAGATCCTCTGATTCTTAGATTCCTCATTTTGTAAATGAGGATAAGTCCTGTCCTAGAGATTGGTTGTTGCTAAGTCACATCTGACTCTGTGTGACCTCATGGACTGTAGCCCACCAGGCTCCTCTGTCTGTGGGATTTCCCAGACAAAAATACTAGAGTAAGTTGCCATTTCCTCCTCCAGAGGACCTTCACAACCCAGGGATCGAACTCTCATCTCTTGCTTTACAGGTGATTCTTTACCACTGAACCACCATGGAAGCCCAGAGACTGGTTAGGAGAATTAAATAAATTAACATAATAAAAGTTTATGTGATCTGTCCTAGAGTTTACCTTTTATCTATCTCTGAAAAGCTGATTCACAATGGACACTACACTTCACCTTGACATAAATGTAGAGGATCCAGCAAAGTGCTTCCTCATGGTAATTATTTCCATGCTTTAAACTGTTAAAATTCAAGAATTTTAAAAAGTATTTTCAAGAAACTTCCCTGGTGGTCCAGTAATTAAGACTATGTGCTCCCAATGCAGGTGGTACAGGTTCAATCCCTGGTTCAGATCTTGCATGCCACATGGTGTGGCCAAAAAAATAAGTAAATAAAAACACAAAAAAATTTTCCAGTGCTCTGCTTTTTTGGTGCCTGAAGAATTCTCAGTGCTGTTTCTGGTTTCTGGGGACTGACTGAGGATGGCTGGGGACCCCACTCAGCATGACCTAGAGGCCTTGGGAATCCATGCTTCTAGAGCAGTGAGACCAGGGGTCCATCTCCTTCAGACTGAACCTGGCTGGAACACAACAGCATCCTCTGTCACCACGGGGAGACCAATCTCTCCCCTTCAACTCAAATAAGATTGCTTCTGAAGTTCAATTTGAGGTGTCAATCAGTTACGTTGTTAGAACTGAAAATAAGTGAAAAGATTATCCAAAAATAAGGAAAATGAATATTTTTTGGATCTTGATAAAGCAAGATGCATAGGGTCACTAGACAGGAAGACGAAGATGCAAAGCACACTGGTTTTAGAGCCAGATGGGCTGGGGCTACTGTGGGGGCTGTGTTACTTCCCACGTTGAAATGCCAGATCAAGAATCCATTGACTAAAAACACTAGCAATTTAGCAAGAGCTTTTGAGGGGTGGGCAGAACTGTATGAATTGATACTATTGGTACATACTGATTGAAAATGTATTTTAGAATGAAGAACTATAATGCTTAAGCAATATAATTCCTTATCTGTTAAAAACATAGTTACCCTTGTGCAATAGTATCTAGTTTGTTAAAAATATGATAATGCTAACACTTATCTTTTGGATTATTGCAACGATTAAATGAAATAACACCTTGCAAAGCACAGGCATGATGTCTGGACAATAAGCACTGAATGGTTAACAGCAGGGCCGGGGAACACAGAGTCCTTATGGTGAACTAATGGAGTCTCTGTAACCTTAGGAATCAGATTCAGTAGTAAGTACATACTGGGCCCCTACTGTATTTCAGGTACCCAAGTATCATAAATATATCTATTTATGATAGTGAACAGTGTATTCTACTTTCCTTATGTTTGAAGTCATTTGGTAGTTCACTGTTAGGGAGCTAAATACCTGTTGGATCACAAACAGTAATGTGAGTGTTTAAAGTCAGGGGCCTATAAAAATTGATGCCATTTTATTTTCAGAATAACTACCCTGATTTTGCAAATGTAATTTTGTTCCTTTTCTTTCTCTTTTTGCAGAATCTAGTTATCAAAGTGAAATAAGGTAAGTCTGAGATCACGTCAATTTTCTGAAAATAAAAACAAATGAAAATCAACCAACACACACAGCTGTGGGATTTTAGGACTATATGATTCAAAATAAGGCACTAAAAATGGGCAACTCTGAAAAACATGTATGCCAATCACCAACTCATAGGGCGACATTAACTGCAGGATAAAATAGGTGGGTTCCTACTGCCCATGTTTGACTTGCTCACTTAGGAAAGTGGAATAGATTTTTACTTGGTGTCTGGCATTTCCACTCTCCCCACAAGAGGACACTCTGTACCATGACTGGTGCCCTCCTGCTTTAAGTCATGGCTAGGGATCTGAGGGCCATTTTAAGAATCGGGCAGAGGTCCTCCTGGACCTTCCAGGGCAGTGGAGACAGCGAGACTAGCTGGATTGCTTAAGGCAATGAAACTGACTAGGCAGACAGGTTAGGAGTGTTCAGTGCTCACCCCCCCAGGGGGAGGGATGGAAACATTCCTGCCCTTCTCACAGCCGATGGTATATAGCTGCAAGCATTTTTAAGGTAACTAGCCAAGGACTTATAATAATCAGTTTAAATGTCTGTAATAGTTACATAATTATAAATACAGTCAAGGGAGGGATTTCTAGGCAGTGATGGTTTTGTTGGGAGTGTTAAAACCATATCTGGTTTTCAGTATCTTATGAGACAATTTTAATACATGTAATGCTACAATTTAAAATCCCTTCTGGCTACATGTGGTGAAGAAAGTTGTATGTAATCATCATTAGCTCATGAATGAACATTCTTTCAGGTAAATATTTGCAAATACCCTTGCTTGTTTCCCTTGCTCGATAGTCAATTCACAGTGGTAAAGCATAAATATTTTAAAATCTTTGGATATCTACTGCCAAACTTCCTTCCCCTGGGAAGGAGTACCAATTTTTGCTTTATTTCAGAGGCAGACTTTTTCTCTGAAGGGCCAGATAGTAAATCTCTTTGGTTTTGTGGGCCACATGCTTTCTGTCACAGCTACTCAACTCTGTTGCTCTAACAGGAAAGCATCCACAGGCAATATGGAAGCAGACGAGGTCCAATCAAACTCTATTTATAGAAACAGATGGGGCCCAGATTTGGTCTCGGGTCATCGCTGGCCAACCCTGCTTTATTTAGTCACTGGTTTCTGAGAGCTGAGTGTCAGCCACCTGGGGGTTGGAGTCCATGGACCTGTCACGATAAAGTTCCATTTCTTCCTATAAGGGGACTGTGTGAGCATACAGGAGACTACACAGCCATCCTGGTGGGTATGAAAGGCCATCCTGATGCTGGCCACCCTCCAGGAGCCAGGGCCTGAACTTCAGCCTTGTGTTAAGCTCTTTGTGTGTGAATGCACTGGGTGGACAGTGAGACCCGACATCCATTGCTGATGAACATTGGCTTCTTCAAATGGTCTGATTCTAGGAAATCTGCAACTGTGAAGACAAGCAAAGACACTGTTGGGACAAAGATGAAAAGTGCAAATGAAAACTATGGCTACTGTTCAGATGAGCCAAGGACCACACGTGAGTGGCAGGGTTTGGACAGCAGTGAGATTTGGAAGGGAGAGTGTTGGAGGAGGCCCACCGAACACCAGTTCTGAAGACATCTGCTTAGCTGTTGGCGGTCATTATTTGGGGTGTAATTTTTAGAAGTCATTCCAGAACTAGAAATATTCTAGGAGACAATAGCAGCAAAAATCCACCTGTTTATCTAAAGCTAAAAGAAACTGAGGTGAAAATTTGTTTTTAAAAATAATTTTTTCAATGTTTCCTTAAAAAAAAAATTATTCTACCTTAAAGTGTGTGAGGAGGCATTTTAATACATAGGGGTAACTTCCCCAAAACTTCAGTTAAATCTGAAACTCAGCAAGAAATCTTGCTTTTTCAATTCAATAGTCATAACGGGTTGTCTTTAAAGCCACTGTCACTGGTGAAGAACAGAGGTAGGATCTGAACCAAGATCCTTTTCAAACCAGTTGACAGAGAGACTGTACAAATTACCCCTTAGAAGTTGGGGGCTGGCCCTAACAATTTGCCAGCAAAACACATTCCACAGGAAGATTTTTGGTTAATCGATTCTTGCAGAGATGCTCAAAACAGTTTTCTCCACTGAGACTGGGACTCTATTCTTGGTAGCCCTTTCCTTTTCATTCTTTTGTGCCTCACTCCTATGTACATTCCAAATTGTATGCTTCAGATTCAAAGGATTATCACCAAGCATGGATAATCTCCTTGAATCCCATCATAGTCTTATGAAAAATTTCCTGTGATAGAATATTTATTCATTAGTATTTAGAGTGATAAATCAAGACCCTTGACCAAAACTGTGGCCCAAACTGAATCTCTCTGGCCCTCTTTTCCCACTGTGTCTATTTCCCTCCATCGGCCGTTAAAGCTATGGATTCGTCTTGTTTCTGAATGAGACTAACCACTCAAGAAAGAAATTGATTTTGAGTCCTTTTGCTATATTTTTATTTCATTAGAAAGATAAATCTCTAAAAGTATGTCCCATCAAGTAAACTTTAAGAAAGCCATTTGTGGTTAGGAATGATTGATGCCAGGGGTATTACATAAAAGTATTTTTTTATGCGTCAGAGTTGTTAGAATAGGCAGTGGCGTTTGGGTCACTTCTGACTCTAACATCTTCTTTCTGTTGCAGAGCCGGCTTCCCTCCATGCCAAGTCCTCTGAAGCTGGTGCTCCAGAACAACACAGCAGTAGGCAACCTCATCAGGTGATTCAGACCTTCTCCCCCTTTTAGACATTTTTTTTTTTTTGCCATTAAACACCCTTGCCTCATGGCAGGCAATTATGTTATGTTCATGATGGACAAATGTGGCATTTTCCCACCTCTGAGTCAATGGGACAGTGTTGGGGAACGGGGCCAGAACACGTAGTGTCTCTCGCTGTGGAGCAGGTTTTTTGGGAAAAGACCAAAAGTGTAATTGTTGACTGGTAATATTGAGGAGTCTGTTAGACTTCCACACACAGATGTGGGATGTGCAGACAGATGTGTGAGCCTGGGGCACCAGGAAGAACATGATTTTTTAAAAACTTTTATTTTTTCTCATATGTTTTTAAAAAATATTTATTTTAACTGGAGGGTAATTACTTTACAATATTGTGATGGCTTTGACATACATCGACTGAATCAGCCATGAGGACACATGTGTCCCCCCGATCCTGAACTCCCTCCCACCTCCCTCCCCACCCTATCTCTCTGGGTTGTCCCAGAGCACTGGCTTTGAGTGCCCTGCTTCATGCATTGAACTTGCACTGGTCATCTATTTTTACATATAGTAATATACATGTTTCAATACTGTTCTCTCAAATCATCCCACCCTCATCTTCCCCCAGAGTCCAAAAGTCTGTTCTCCTTTGCTACCTTGCATATAGGATCATTGTTTCCATCTTTCTAAACTCCATAAATATGCATTGATATATAGTATTCGTGTTTCTCTTTCTGACTTACTTCATTCTGTATAATACGCTCCAATTTCATCCACCTCGTTAGAACGGACTCAAACGTGTTCCTTTTTATAGCTGAGTAATACTCCATTGTGTATATGTACCACAACTTCCTTATCCATTCGTCTGCCAATGGACATCTAGGTTGCTACGGTGTCCCAGCTATTGTAAACAGTGAGGGCAGAGCACAACTGACTACAGGTATTTCTGGTTGCTAGGCAACTTTTGATGGGCACCGCTCTTCCAAGGGACATTTACATAAAGGAAACCATCCATGAGGAGCCATGGAGACACAGTTCATCATTTTCTGACACCGAGTCAACATTGGTTATCATTCAAATGAATTAGAGTTCATATGCAGATTATACGGTTCTTTATATCCAAAAATCATATTAAACAAATGTGTATATGTCAATCCCAATCTCCCAGTTCATCCCACTCCCTCTTCCCTCCTTGGTGTCCATAGATTGTTCTTTGAATCTGGATTGATATATATATTCTATTGATACTATGTGTAAAGCAGACAAGTAATGACAACCTACTGTACAGCTGAGGGAGCTCTATTTGATGCTCTGTGGTGACTTAAATGGGAAGGAAATCCAAAAAAGAGGGGATGTATGTATATGTGAGCTTCTCAGGTAGCTCAGTGGTAAAGAATTTGCCTGCTAATGCAGGAGACACAGGATATATGGGTTCGATCCCTGAGTTGAAAAGATCCCCAGGAGAAGGAAATGGCTACCCCCTGCAATATTCTAGCTTGGGAAATTACAGTCCATGGGGATGCAAAGGGTCAGACATGACTGAGCAACTGAGTACAGATGCATATGTATATGTATGGCTGCTTCACTTTGCTGTACAACAGCAATTAACACAGCATTGTAAAGCAACTATAGCCTAATAAGAATTACTTCAAACAACAAACAAAATACAAATGTGTGAATAACCAGGACTGTTTTCTAACTTGTGCATCTTCAAAGGAGAAGCATTTAGATGCGATTCTGCCCGAGTGTTCCCAGTGGGTGTTCTCCTCTGCTAGATTTTGGGAAAGCCAGATGTGCAGCTTGGGACTCTGACAGCTTGTGGATCACATAGCGTTAGCTCTGTTTGGCCTCGGAGTTGGTACCTGCCTGAGGCGCTACTGCTGAGTGCGTGCCTTCGAAGCCCCATCCTTCTCTCCTGGCACTGATGTTCACTTCAGCTTCCAGTTGGCTGCTGGCTGTAATATGCCTCCCTGCAGTTGAAACCCAGCTCCATACGTACATCTTGCCAGAGACATGTGCCTCCCAGGCCTGTGCAGGGAAGGGGACCTTGATGGATGCTCAGCCATGTATCGAGAGGAGCTAAATGATGCTGTTAGCAGCAACCAAGGTAGCCAGGCAGGAAGATGTATGAGGGATTCAAGGCACAGAAGCAGATGGACCTGCGTGACAAATTGTGAGCTCATGGTATGAGTTCGAGCTACTGCCTCAGGCTGGGTGGCAGAGAATAGAGAGGTAAAACTCTTCCCATCAAGCTGCTCCTGTGGGCACATGTATCTTTTGGCTGTAGCGATGCAACAGTTTTCCCTTTGAAGGGCCAGTGTCTCTTGACTTAAGAGGTGGTGGGTGAAAGGGAGCAATTGCCAGGCTGTGATGGGCGTTTCCCGTCCAGACCCCACGACTGGACCTGAGTGGGCACTGCGTGCTGATGAAGGGACTCTCCCTCGGTGTCAAGCATGGTCACCCCAAGGACACATTTAAGCCAGTCATTACTTCAGTGGCCTTTCTGTGGTTACACGGCGTGTGTCTTTCCACCAGAGAAGTTACAGGGCTCAGGTCTGGAATGGAGGACAGGATGGGGAGAGGAGATACAGAAGGGGGTCCTTGATATAAATGAGGAGAAAGGGGGACTACGGATGTGCTTGTATACAGAAGAATGGCGTTCAGAGCTCTGAGTGGACACTCAGTTCAAAGTGTTGCTTTGAAAATATGCAGGGAGACATTTCCTTTAGTTTGTTTTCCAATTTCTCCATCTCTTCCTTTTTTTTTTTGATGTTCTTTCTCAACACAGTAGAAAAGCTTTTTTATACATATATAAATAGTATGTGTACTATATATCTTAGAAAACTTATGAATTTTTGCCTAACTAAAAAATTTATGATGTTTTGACTCCACTTGTTTGACTTAGTATGAATGAAATGCTAGATTCCAATTAAAAAAAAAAAAGATGCACAACAAGCAACAAAGATTTACTGTATGGCACAGGGAACCATAGTCAATATCTTATAATAACCTACAATGGAAAATAATCTGAAAAATAACATATGTGTATATGCATAATTGAATTACCTTGCTGTGTACCTGAAACATTGTAAGTTAATGGTACTTTGATGAAAAATATATATGATGAAAAAAATATACAGGGAGAGAAATTTAGGATATTTCTTCTTCTTAAACAAGTAATAAATTAGATAATTCATTGGTCGAAAAAGAACAGTGGCCATTGAGGTGCTGGGCCCTGGGGGCTGGTAACACACCCCTGTGCTGTTTGTAAGGTTTCTAGACAAGCAGGGCACCTCAGCCAGAGCACCAGGTTTCTTAAGAATCAAAGAGGATGCAAGGAAGATGAACTATTTTTGCCTGAGCTAAAAACTGACAAAGTGTTTTTTAAATAGTTGGATTTTTCTAAGTGAGGGAACTTAGGACAAGCGCATTTCTGAAAAGGTCCATCTTTGATCCTTAAGCAAAAGGTGCCTGGCAGGTGTGGGTCCAGGCACTGTGTCCTCATTGCCCATTTGGGAAACCTGGATGTGAGGTGAACCGTGGATTATGCTTCCTGTGAGGCCCTTAAAGGAGGGAAGAATTGTGTTAGTCACTCAGTCGTGTCAGACTCTTTGCGACCCCATGGACTGTAGCCCGTCAGCTCCTCTGTCCATGGAAGTTCCCAGGCAATAATATTGGAGTAGTAGCTGTTCCCTTCTCCAGGAGAACTCCCTGACCCAGGGATCAAACTCTGGTCTCCTGCTTTGCAGGCAGTTCTTTACAACTGGGCCACCACAGAAGCCTAAAGGAGGGAGGGAACAGACAAATATCATGATATGGCAACTATGTGGAATCTACAAAGGGATGCAAATCAACTTATTTACAAAACAGACTTGCAGATATAGAAAACGAAATTATGGCTACTAAAGGGGAAAGTGAGAGGAGGGACAAATTAGGAGTATGGGATTAATGGATACACATCAATCTAGATAGATAACCAACAAGGACCTTCTGTAGAACACAAGGAACTATATTCAATATTTTGTGATAACCTATGAGGGTAAAATAATAATCTATGAAAAGAATCTGCAAAAATATACATATAGGTGAATCACTTTGCTGGACACCTGAAACTAACACGACATTCTTATACTCCAATTTAAGAAAAAAAAGGAGGAGGGCGGGAAGAAGACGGTCCACAGAGGAAAGGGCTGGGCCTTCAGTAGTTCCCTTCCATGTCCTTGTTCCAAAGAGGACACAGTCCTGCATGTGGTCATCTGGCCCCTGGAGACCCTCCAGGTGGTCAAGCCACAGCTTGTAGGAGCAGATCCAGGCCACCTTTAGCAAAAGGTTCCTTTAGAACTTGCCACAGCCAGGCCTGCAGCTGGTCTGTGTGGCCGCGTGTCCCACTCTGCCAGTGGTAGGGACCCTCCTCAGAACTTCTTAGGCCAAGGACAAGTACACTGATTTCTTTCCTTGTGACTTTTCTCCCTGTGCAGTGACTCCTGCTCCCTGGAGGGCCCAGGACAGGCAGCTGAGAGTCAGAGCCCCGCCCCTTGTCCTTCGGTCCTGCCCTTCTCTCCCCGGGCCTCCCTGTGACTCAGTTTGTTCTCTCTGCTGTCTGTGCGGCTGTGGGGGTGTCGCCACCCACCCCAGGGGCCCGGAGCAGGTGCCCAGTGAAATTCTTGCCCAAGAGCTGGCTGGTTAGACTTCAGGGTGGTTGACTACAGATGACACAATTTTATGGAATATCTGAGCTAGGCTCCGGTGCTGAGCAGCCTGTGAGTTAAACAGAGAGATCTCAGGTTGTGAGTCAGCCTGCAGCAGAAGTGTGGCCCGGGCTCCTCACCACAGGGCTGGTTGGATCAGATGCCCGTCCCGTGGATGGAGACAGGGCATGTATGTGAGAGCAGCCGAGGCTCCTGCCTTGGGTCAGCGGGTCTCAGAGCAGGGCCGTCTTGCCTTTGACTAGTCCAGCATCTCATGAGTCCACCTGTGTGTGTTCTCCCCACTCCTCCTTCTCATCTCAGCTGATGTCTTACTTACGCTCCACATCTTCAGGAGGTCCTAGGTAGTGGGAGGCCGTGGACTCTGTGCAGTCTCTCACAGCATTCTGGATGCTCATTAAACACTAATTCCCTCTACTGGAGAATGTCCTCAACACCCAGCATTACGCTGTCACGAGTAAAGTGACACCAGGAGCCTGAGTGCTTATAGACTGCTCACCACAATGCAATCAGGACAAAAATACTATTTGACCGGAGTAGATGAGTATGCAATGTTTTGTTTCAGGTCCTTGAAGATAGGTGCATGATTCCAGGTCAAACGGCCACCTTGCTCCTTTGTAATTTTGGTCCCTCAGTGTTTCTTCAAGACTGTCTTGTTCAAATGATCCAGGGAATGGGGAACCTGAAGGGCCATGGGTGCAGTGCATAGGGGAGTCATCGGTGTGGCCTTTGGGGTACCCAGGTTCCTGGTCCCCCCCCTACCGTGGATCTCCTGGCTCAGTCCAGCTGGTGGTGGGGCAGCCTGGGCATCTCTGCATTTTAGAACAAGTGGAGGGGTTTCTGACATGTGGCTGGATTGAAGGGTTATTGCCTAAGACAGAAATGGCCTTGTAGGTAGGGAGAGTGGGATGTTGCCAAAGATCGACTTGGCTACTTTGTCATTTTACCCTAAGCAATACTTATGATTTGCTCAGAGTCCCAAGACATTCACATTAACTGCACTGGGCTGGGGTTTACTGGACTGCTCTCCAGGACCGATGCTGCCTGCCACACCATGTGATTCCCAGGTAGCTCAGCGGTAAAGAATCCGCCTGCTAGTGCGGGAGATGCAAGTTCCATCCCTGGATCGGGAAGATCCCCTAGAGAAGGAAATGGCAACCATCTCCAGTATTCTTGCCGGGAGAATCCATGAACAGAGGAGCCTGGTGGGCTACAGTCCATGGGGTTGCAAGAGAGCTGAGATGACTGAGCGACTAAACGGAAGCAGCAGCACTCTTGCTGGCATCATGTGGCCCCCACTACAAGGAGAGGAGGCCCTGGGGTCTGTGACCACAGCTGCTCAGAGTTGAGCACAGGCGCCGAGGAGCAGGCAGTTTGGGGAGTTACTCTCACCCTCCCTTCAGTCCCACCCAGAGTTCCACCATCTGTATCTACATCCCTAGGCTGCTGAGAGCATCCACATGCTGTGTCCTCATTGTGTATCACCAGGCATGATTTTAATTACAGCTACGCTCAGCAGTTACTGGAACAGGAGCCTGGCTCCTTAATACTTTGTGTGTGTATGTGTGTGTTGGTCACTCAGTCGTGTCCAACTCTTTGCGACCCCGTGAACCGATCCCAGGTTCCTCTGTCCATGGAATTCTCCAGGCAAGAATACTGGAGTAGGTCACCATTTCCTTCTCCATGGGCTCTTCCCAAAGCAGGGATTGAACCCGGGTCTCCCACACTGCAGGCAGATTCTTTACTGTCTGAGCCACCAGGGAAGCCCTCTTCATACTTTGAGTGAGTGGGTGTCAGTCCCTCAGTCATGTCCCACTCTTTGTGACCCCATGGACTATAGCCTGCCAGGCTCCTTTGTCCAGGAAGGGGTAAAACCCTATCTGCTGTGGCACCAGCCCCCTATAACTCTTGCTCCTTCGACACCCTCCCTGTTAAGGTCCAGAACATCGGAGGCCAGCACTGCCATGGGAAGGTCACCATAGTTGTCTTGGAGAACCCCTTTTTTCAGATCCCTGAGTGTCTCTGGTCCTTTCAGTGCTGACGGTCCTTGAGGACTTCAGAAGGGGTGAGGGCTCAGCTCTGGGGCAGTGTCACTGGGGACAGGCTGTGGGCTGGAGGTTGCCTCCACATAAAGCCATCCACTGTGGTCTGGAGCTACCAGAGGCCATGGCTGGTGTATATCAAGTCCACTGGGAGTCGCTGGCCTTTTTTTTTTTTAAAATTAATTTATTTATTTTTAAAATTTTACTTTACAATACTCTATTGGCTTTGCCATACATCGACATGAATCCACCACGGGTGGATTCAGCTCCCGATCCTGAATCCCCCTCCCACCTCCCACCCCACAACGTCTCTCTGGATCATCCCCGTACACCAGCCCCAAGCATCCTGCATCCTGCATCGAACATAGACTGGCGCCTCGTTTCTTACATAATAGTATAGTAAGAAACGAGTCACAGGCTTTTAAATCAAGGGAAGTGGCCCCCTCTAGCCTCCTGGAGCACCTCCCATGCTCATCCCCACCTCTCAGCCCAATGCCCCCCAAACTTGGGACTCTTTACCAGGGGCTGAGAGAGAAAGTCCTTATTACTGTGACAATTGGAAGAAATGGTGGATGTTTCTCCTGTATTCTGGGTCCTGAAGAATGCTCACTGAGTGTGGAGATGAAGCCGGCACCTAGAAACACGTTAGTCTGGGTACCAGCAGACTGAGCAGCGGGCCTCAGGACAGAGACACACTAGTTAAAATGCTCCCTCCCGAGTCTCTTCCAGACTTTCTGAGCCAGAATCTCCGGGAGATATGGCTGAAGAATGGACATTTTTACTGTGCTCCTGGGCAGTCTGCTTTGAGGAAAATTCATTTGTGGCTCAGCGTGAAAACATAACAGACATGCATTGCATCGTTCCTAAGGGGACATCATCCCTGAGTTTCAGAGCTTTACTTACATGCGTTTGAAACCGTGTTCACGACCTGTGCATTTGAAACCCGTGTTCACGACCCCACTGCAGGGAGCTTGCTGCAGAGCACAGAGGATTCAAGATGCTTGTTGGGGGCTGTGAGGAGGGTCACATGGAAATGATCTGACATTGAAGTACTCCATAACCATGAGGTATCATAGTTGGGGAACACATTTTAAATCTCCCNTAATTAATTTATTTATTTTTAAAATTTTACTTTACAATACTCTATTGGCTTTGCCATACATCGACATGAATCCACCACGGGTGGATTCAGCTCCCGATCCTGAATCCCCCTCCCACCTCCCACCCCACAACGTCTCTCTGGATCATCCCCGTACACCAGCCCCAAGCATCCTGCATCCTGCATCGAACATAGACTGGCGCCTCGTTTCTTACATAATAGTATAGTAAGAAACGAGTCACAGGCTTTTAAATCAAGGGAAGTGGCCCCCTCTAGCCTCCTGGAGCACCTCCCATGCTCATCCCCACCTCTCAGCCCAATGCCCCCCAAACTTGGGACTCTTTACCAGGGGCTGAGAGAGAAAGTCCTTATTACTGTGACAATTGGAAGAAATGGTGGATGTTTCTCCTGTATTCTGGGTCCTGAAGAATGCTCACTGAGTGTGGAGATGAAGCCGGCACCTAGAAACACGTTAGTCTGGGTACCAGCAGACTGAGCAGCGGGCCTCAGGACAGAGACACACTAGTTAAAATGCTCCCTCCCGAGTCTCTTCCAGACTTTCTGAGCCAGAATCTCCGGGAGATATGGCTGAAGAATGGACATTTTTACTGTGCTCCTAGGCAGTCTGCTTTGAGGAAAATTCATTTGTGGCTCAGCGTGAAAACATAACAGACATGCATTGCATCGTTCCTAAGGGGACATCATCCCTGAGTTTCAGAGCTTTACTTACATGCGTTTGAAACCGTGTTCACGACCTGTGCATTTGAAACCCGTGTTCACGACCCCACTGCAGGGAGCTTGCTGCAGAGCACAGAGGATTCAAGATGCTTGTTGGGGGCTGTGAGGAGGGTCACATGGAAATGATCTGACATTGAAGTACTCCATAACCATGAGGTATCATAGTTGGGGAACACATTTTAAATCTCCCGAGTTTTATGTGGGTCCGAAGGCACAACGCTTTCAATATGAATGAACGAAAGAGGATTTTAGGCTGTAGAAATTCCAGATCATGCACTGAATTTTAGGAAGATTTAAAAGGTAAAAACGGGATTGATTTTCAAAATTTGCATTAATCAAAACATGACACCTTTCTTCCTGATAATTTCTATTCCAGTTGCATCTCCAGGTAAGACATGTAACACTGATGTTATTTTCCAGACAAGAATTTCTGTTGGTGAGGTACAGTTAATGTAGGTGTCACTGTCCATTAATTCATTAGCACAAAACTGATAAAGTCAGAAATTTCTTCCTGAAAATTGCAGTCAATGAGAAAGGAAATCTTCTTTTATTTTGATACAAAACCATGGGGTTTGCAAATATTTCGCATCATGATGAATATTTAAAACAATCCTCCTTTTCCTCTCCTTGACTCACTGGCAGTCCATTTTTTTCTGGTTATTTCAGGCAATTCTGTGTCTTTCCTTCCAAGTCTGTTAATTTTTGGGGAAACTTATGAATAATTCGAAACCTGGGTTATGTCTTCCTTGCTTGTCTCTCCCGTAGTGAGACCAACAGAAATAAACTCTTGATAAATTTAGAAAACAACATTGGTGCAACCATGTCATGGGGAAAAGGCAAACAACAGCAAAACCCCAGGCATCATCACAACGGAAGCACGATCCTTATGGCACGATGTAGCCCCATCAGCCACAAGGTTCTCCTTGTGTGACCGGGAATCAATGAATTAAGACCAGGAGTCAGAGTGGTGCCATCCTCAAGATTCGCTGCAGTTCCATTGTGATGTTAATTATTCATGGTGGCCAGTTACATTATTTAAGATGTTAAATGCAGCTCCAGGGCCTTGCAGTCTGAGCCAGCATCTTCAGGATGGGCAGGAAAATACACTGCATGCAATTTATTATTTTATTTTATTTTTTAAAACCTTTTTATTTTGCATTGGTGTATGCATGTGTGCTAAGTCACTTCAGTCGTGTCCGACTCTTTGCAACCCTATGGACTGTAGCCTGCCAGGCTTCTCTGTTCATGGGATTCTCCAGGCAAGAATACTGGAGTGGGTTACCATGCCCTTCCTTCTCCATGGGATCCTCTGGGTCCAGGTATTGAACCTGCATCTCTTACGTCTCCTGCATCGGCAAGCGGGTTCTATACCACTAGCGCCACCTGCGTAGACAATTAACAATGTAGTGATAGTTTCAGCCGTACATATACATGTATCCATTCTCCCCCAACCCAGCCTCCCATCCAGGCTGCCACATAACATTGAGCAGAGTTCCCTGTGCTATACAGTAGGTCCTTTTTGGTTATCCATTTTAAATATAGCAGTGTGTACATGCCCATCCCAGACGCCCTAGCTATCCTTTCCCCCTATCTTTTCCTCTTCAACCATAAGTTTGTTCTCTAAGTCTGTGAGTCTGCTTCTGTTTTGTAAGTTCATTTGCATCATTTCTTTTAGATTCCACATATAAGTGATGTCATATGATATTTCTCCTTCTCTGTCTGNTATCCTTTCCCCCTATCTTTTCCTCTTCAACCATAAGTTTGTTCTCTAAGTCTGTGAGTCTGCTTCTGTTTTGTAAGTTCATTTGCATCATTTCTTTTAGATTCCACATATAAGTGATGTCATATGATATTTCTCCTTCTCTGTCTGACTTGCTTCACTCCATATGACAGTCTCTAGGTCCATCCATATTGCTGCAAATGGCATTATTTCATTCTTTTCAATGGCTGAGGAATATTCCATTGCATTATCTACCTTCTTCTTTATCCATTCTTCTGCTGATGGACATTTAGTTTGCTTCCATGTCCTGACTATTGTAAACAGTGCTGCAATAAACATTGGGATGCATGTATCCTTTCAGATCATGTTTTTCTCCAGATATACTGCCTGCATTTTAACAGGGAATTACTCTTCCACAGGCTTTGGCCCCTTGGAGGAGTGAGTGGTCTGCCTGGGAGTCCATTTCAGAAGGGGAACGTAAGAGCCAGGAAAACTGTCTGAGGAGATAGACGGGTGATCTACATGGAGTCAGTTCATCACTTTTGCTCCTTTCCTGTAGGAAGGAATGTGTTATTTAAAGAAGGTTGAAAATATTCTATATTTTCACATAATGGTGAGAATTAGGAATATCAAAAAACAAAATTGTGAATTTTTGCTGTAATTTGCCTTCATACACCTTCTAGATTCTTTGAATTGGATCTCTTTTTAGGCCCTGAATTTGGGGAATGTCTGGAGTGTTGTACAGCCAATCATAAAGGAAGGACACATGCTAACATTTGTATTCCTCTCTGCATCCTCATTTTATCTTCACTGATAGGTGGAGCTTTCTTCTCAAATGTGCCTTTTATGATGATCTCAAGCAACTCAATTCATCCTTTTTTTTTTTTTTTGTCTTCAGGAGTCTGATCACCGCCAGCTGGGCCCAGCAAATCACCCACAGGTTTCCTTTAACGTGGCCAGTCCTAAGAAGGTCAGGAATGTGACTTTGGTATAGTACAGACATCCCTTTGGCTTCACATGGCTCTAGACTGAGGACCTACATCTCATCGCTCGTGACATCATCATTGCTTACTGTGATGTTATCACTGCTGTCATTCTAACGCTGGGCTCCCACTCTGCAGCACGACCTGGAAGAAGCAATGTTGTCATCATCAGAATGGATATTTATTTTGACAGAAGAAATCCATTTTCCCAGCTTCTAAAGTGGAATTTGACTTTTAACATATTTCAAGATTTCAGCGAATTCCATAGTTACTAAGTAAAAGTTGCACATTCATTATGATAATGCTTCTCATCACTCAACACTCCTGCTTGCTAACCCAGCAAATGGCAGATATGTCTACATCCCGTTGTGATGTTTAAGAGGTCTTTATTATCTACAGTCTCTTGAAGATAATATTTATGTATGTTTACTATGTGGGTATTATTGCATATTATCTGTGGAAAAAAAGATTAAACATTAGGATCCATCAGCTGACTGAAATTGCCCAGAAAAATAATAAGTTGTAGGTTATAAATAATATTACATTCTAAAGCAGAAGTGCACCTTGAGAAATATCTTATTATTGGGTATTGACATTCATTTTTATCTGCTCCCTTATCAATCTTGTTCTCATGTCCTCAGATGAGTTAGATGTGGATTTTGCTGTTTGGGAGATGTATTCCAGCCATGAAAAAACTGGATATGGGCAATACGTTCTTTCATAAATAAAAGGGAAGAAACCAAAAAACCTTTTATTGTTCTTCTTAACTCTTTACTATTTAAATGGTTTAAATAATCATAGAGTTTAAGAATCAAGCATTTTCTAAGAGGCCTCTATTAAAAATTCATTTTTCATTTTTCATGTAGAGATTCTCGGTGTATTTTGCTGACAACCCCATCTCTTCATATTTAACACAGAGGTTAGACTATGATTTGACTGACCTCTGCACTGGTTGGTGCAGATTACCATGATGGCTAGCAATTAGTAACTGCCCTGAGCCCCCTAGGCCCAACCATGCTATTGTCAAGATAGAATTTGACTTTTCAGAAGTGTTAGGATTTTAGTAAATTCCTTAGAGTTACCTGGTAAAAGACACAAATTCATTGTGATGATGATGTTTCTTATCATACACACCCTTGTGTGCTAATCCATCCACAAAGATGTCTGTACAGGCAGACCTCAGAAATGTTGTAGGTTTGGTTCCAGACCACAGCAGTAGAGCAAGTCACACAATTTTTGTGTTTTTTTTTT
>SJYV01024508.1:0-11164 GCA_006410875.1 Neotragus pygmaeus | reverse complement strand
GGTAGTTTGAGCATTCTTTTGCATTGCCTTTCTTTGGGATTGGAATGTAAAATGATACAACCACTTTGGAAAACAACTCCACTGTTTCTTTAAAAATTAAGTATATCCATACTACATGATCTTATCTATTCACTTCTAGGTATTACACAAGAAAAATGAAATCATATGCCATTATAAAAGCAGGTATAGCAATAGGTTCACAACCACTTTAGTTTCAATAGGCAAAAACTGGAAACAACACACATGCCCATCAACATGTAATTAGGTAAATAAAGTGTGGCATATCCATACAATAAAGCAAAAATAAAGATAGAAATAGAGAGAGAAAGTAGGTGGGGGGAGGAAGGAAAGAAGGAGGGANACAACCACTTTAGTTTCAATAGGCAAAAACTGGAAACAACACACATGCCCATCAACATGTAATTAGGTAAATAAAGTGTGGCATATCCATACAATAAAGCAAAAATAAAGATAGAAATAGAGAGAGAAAGTAGGTGGGGGGAGGAAGGAAAGAAGGAGGGAGAAAGAAAGAAATGAAATGAAACATTGATACACACAACAACATGGATGACTATCAAAATAATTAGTGGAAGCAAAAGAAGCCAGCTGAAAAGTACATGATATATATGATTCCACATATGTCACATCCTAGAAGACACACACTAATTTGAGGTGACAGAAAGCAGATCTGGGATTACTTAGGAAGGAGAGAAAAAAGAGACATAAAGGACACTGGAAACATTTGGGGTAGCGAGTTTGTTCATTACCTGAATTGTGGTGGTGATTTGACAGGTATGTAAGTATATCAAAATGTCTCTAGATATGTACCATTTATTATATATCAATTTTATCCCAAACTAGTTGCAAAAAAATTAAAGTCCCCCCGCCCCCACAAGTCATCTTGGTCACATTACCCTTCTGGGCCTCCCACTTTTTTCGGTAGCAGTGACTGCCAACAGGCTTAAAACCCTCCAGCCTCTCAGATAGCATGTGAGATGCTGCTATTTAAGCCTGTCACTGGCCATCTCTGTTCTCAACCAGGCTTCCCTGACACTCTTTTCTGCCACCACTAGCTTTTATTCACGCCTCTGCCACATGGCTCATCACTCTGAATTGCAATTATCTTCCTATATGCCAAAGTTCATTGAGAACAATATAATGCCTTGTTCATCTTTATCTCTGCAGGAACGATCATGGTACCTGGTTGAGGAATGAGTCTCTAAATCAGAGAACAAACTGGTAGACTCTTTGTGGAGTTTCCCTTCTTCAAATGATTACATTCTGGTTGGAGAATTTATGATTCTTGGAAAATGTCTTTTTTTATCTTGGCCTCATATAAAACAAACTGTGCCAAAATAAACTCGAAAGCTGAAGGAGAAGCTAAATCAGAATGTAAAGGGTTATATTTAAAGCTCATACTCCAGCGATCTTTCATAGTCCCTTTACTCAAAAAAAAAATTTTTTTTAATTAATTTTTGGTTCTTTTGATTCTATGGTGTTCAAAACACAACAAGGTTTGAAAAGCCATATTTGACACCAGGTTACTAAACAGTCTTTCTTCTTGTTGTGTAAATGGGCCTTAAGTGGGTGCCATTTTACCTCGGTGAAAACAAAGAGCAGGCAATTTTTTCAGTCGGAAAATTGCTAAGAGATATGGTTGAGCTGTGTGAGCTGAAGGGCACAGAACTGACAGGCCTCACAGCAGTTGGTAAGTAATGAAAACAAGAACCAAAGTAGAATGTCCAAAGAGAGCCAGGAAAGGCTCTTAGCTTATACAGGGGGAGGAGTGATTTGCCTTGGAATCTGAAAGTGCATTTGCCATGTTAGTGCCGTATCAATTCTGTTCGATAAGTGCTTCTCCAAGAGTCAGGTTCACCCTCCATAAACAGGCAAAGAACATTTTCATAGCACCAGCCATAAAGGTAAGCAGTTTGAACACTGAAAAACCATCTTCCAAAAAGATTGTTGTATTTTTATTTTGTATGATACATACTCTATCATTTTCAAGGTGAGCTTACAGGCTTTGGGGTGATCTTCACTCCAAAGTCACAGAGAAAACAAGGCTGGTGTGAGCACCTCCATGTTACAAAGAGAGGCTGAGGTTCATGCCCAAGGTTACACTGTAAGTGAGTGATTAAGCCTGAACTTGAGACAGATCTGATTGTTACATCTGTACCCCTTCCACTGTCTTCTTTATTCTTACTGACCTTCAAGAAAGGTAAGGCTGTCATCATCTCTCACTCTGAAAATTAAATAGTTCCCCACCTATATCCTGCAGCCTTCTGCTATATCTCCCATTATTCTTTTCCATCAGATTCACTTTTTTTTTCTTGACTTCTTACATGGCATATGGGGTCTTAGTTCCCAGGCCAGATATAGATTCTGTGCACCTGCCATCCTGCACTGGGAACATGGAGTCTTAACCACTGAATCTACAGGGAAGTCCTCTCCACTTAGATTTTTAAAGAAATTCCTTGTGTTATTCACGTACGTACCATCTAGCCTCCACATTCACCATTCATGAAAATGCTCTTTTAAATTCATTTTACTTTTTTTTCATTTAAATTTATTTACTTTAATTGGAGACTGATTACAATATTGTATTGGTTTTACCATATATCAACATGAATCTGCCACAGGTGTACACATATTCCCCATCCTGAACCCCCCTCCCACCTCCCTCCCCATACCATACCTCTGGGGCATCCCAGTGCACCAGCCCCAAGCATCCTGTATCTTGCATTGAACCTAGACTGGCAATTCATTTCTTATATGATATTATACATATTTCAATGCCATTCTCCCAAATCATCCNTTCATTCATTTCAGATACTTGCTATCCTTTCTAGCAGAAAAAAAGAAAAAAAACTACTAATGACAGGTAACATTTACTGAAAGCATATAATACACCTGGCATTATTCTTAGCACTTAGGATGTTTTATGTCATTTAATCTTTAGCATGAAGTTTATGCTTTTGTCAATATTTTTCTTCAGGTTAAAAAAATAAAATAAAAGTGAGGCTCAGGGACTTAGCAAGTTGCTCAAAATGGTAATAAATAGAGGAATATTTAGAAATCTGGCTCATTGCAGTTATTCTACTGGTTATAATTTTAAAGCATTTTTAATACAAAAATATATTCGATGGACTGATTATCTTTCAACATAGAATGAAAATGTATTAAGGAATAATGAATTGAAGAATAGATTCACTGAGGATAGCAAATGAAGCCATGATCAAATCTCCACTAAATTATGTAAGTTCATATTGAACTTTAACTATAAGAAATTGTCCTTGACAACAACACTGAATCTTAATTCATTCAAACAATACCTATATTTTTACTCAGATATTTTTATTCCTTTAAAATTATTAATACACATATACATACTTTTATACTGCTTATATAAATTAATAGACATATACCACATGCCTATAAAAATATACATAAACATGCATGTTTGTCTATGTGTAATTGTACTATTACACCAATTACTTTAAAATATTATGAAGGTCAAGTTTACTTGTCTTAAAAAACACTTAAACAATACACCATGACTTATATAGAGACAAAAAGAGAACATATCAAAACATTAGTATTATTTGTATGCATATTACATATTCTGTTTTAATTAGAAAATTCAACCTTGCCTGTTATATAAACTATATATAGTTTGACAAACTATAACATAAATAATTTATGTAAAGAGATGCATGGGAATGAATCTGTCTACCTTAGCAAATACATAAAAGCAACGTCATTTATTGCAGGTCTTAGAATGACCTGAAAGTACTGCCTGGCAACAAGATTCATCATAATTCAAACAAATTCTTTACACCGTGAAAGACTGATTTGAAAACAGAAGGACACTAGATGTTTTGTTTCTATGGCTTTTCCTGGCAGTAATCCAGGTATTACAACTGCACAACCTTACAAACAGCATAGGAATTGACTGTTTTAACAAAGGGTCTCAGCTGGGTCATGAGTGGTGCACATTAATTCTCACTGTGCATTGATGAGCTCTCTTTGAACTTTGCCAAGGTTTAAACAATAATGACAGGCCTCTGGCACTGTCCGAAAACACGGGCCTTGAACTATACTTCAAAATGAAGCTTTTCGTTTGTCTTTGTAGGAAAACACATTTTGGTCATTTAGACCAGTTATCAGTTTTCGTTAGATCTGGAGTCTTAAGGAAACTTGAAAGTATCAAAAAAGAATTTTTTGCCACATCCATCTTCTAAAGCAAAGAACCTAATGTTGTTCTTAAATTAATCTTTAAAGGTTATATATTTAAATCCCATGGTAAAAGTGTCTGCAAACCTTTTAATGGTATGATAATAAGAGAAAATGTGTAGACTGGATCAAATGAAACCTGTGGCATTTCATTTTATGTGGTATTTCATTTTAATGCATACAAATACCAATTTTATGTTTCAACCTAATATTGCTATTTACATAATTAATTGATTTGCCTAAACATTTTTTCCCTACATTTTGACTTCTAAATACTGACGCCTGATTACATTTTTATTTGTAATATTGATCCCAAGGTAAAAGATCATTTTACTCTATTTTGAAACATTAATTAGTTTTTTTAAACAAGGAAAATGAAACAAAATAGTTGTGTGTGTATGTGTGCACACTTGCATATATATTTTCTTGCAATTGATTCATCATAATTGTTGACTGATAGATGTTGTTGACTAGTGAATATTTTAGGAGAAAATGATAATAAATAATTTATACTTATTTGTAAACATTGTTTTCTTTTATAGTGGAGACTGGTGTTTATACAAAAACATTTCTTGAACACATTTTCTGATTCACAACTCTGATCATGTTAGATCTTTCATGATGCATTCACAATGCCATCTCACCACAACACCTTTAGCATGCTTCCAATCTTAGATAGTCTCTCTTTGTGCTGGACTTACTCTCCTGCCCTCCTGGGTGCATCATGACATCAGATTATTTAATCAATCTCTTATGGTAACTGTATATTCATATCTAGTTTCTGTACCACATTACATATTCTAAAGGGAGGAGTGTGACACACAAGTCTATCTCCGTGACACTGATAGTGACTGGCACAGAGCAGAGAAAAAAGCAGCAGTCTTTCAATGAATAAATGAAATAAAAGTCCTTTGGGCTTCTTGTTGAATATATTTATTCTCAATGATATTAACAACATTGCTCTCTTTTTTATAACTCCTATGGTTTTGTTTAATTAAATATTATGTATTTAATTTTGATGTTTTCTTATTTGGGAATGAGGTCAGGAAAATGTCATTTCCCAAAGAAATAAAATCGACAATACCAAAATCCAATATACAATGAAAGGGACTAAGTATTTGTAGAGATATCCCACCAGTTGCATTTCCAGAAGGATTAAATGATCAGAAGAATAGTTTTAATTCTGAACAACTAAAATGAAAGAAATATAAAGCCAGAGATTTTGAGCTGGCATTTGCTGAGTACACTGGCAAGTCTCTAATCCTCATAGTCTAGCTCTGAGGTAGACTCCAAAGCTAAGAAGCCCAACTCCAAAGATAAGGCCCGGGTCTCAAATAAAATGAGAAATGAAAGATCAGATGTGAGCCTTTTGTATAAAAGCAACATGCCCTAGCACACTCATACTCAGTGGGTCAACTAAAATAAAAACCATGCCAGAGTTTAAGCTTTCTAAGGTCCTTGCATGGTTTTGATATTGACAGCTTGTTAAGCATGCTTGCTAAAATAGCCACTAAAATAATAAAAAGTAAATAAAGGTTATAACTTTAGACTAAGAGAGGAAGAAAGGATTGAGACCAAAGAAAGTTCATTCAATTCAAAAGAAATCAAGAAAAAAAGAAAAAGGGAACAAATTTAGACGATAAAAATGAAATTGTCCTGAGAGATTATCATTGTGTCTTAATCACTTATCCATCTAATCAAGAAAAGCAGCTGCTTTTTCAAAAAATGATAGCTGACTTAATTGTACTGTAACTTGAGTTAAATTCTTGAGTTAAAATGTTTCCGACATAAATCACAGTAGGATCCTCTATGATCCACCTCCCAGAATATTGGAAATAAAAGCAAAAANCTTACCAAATTAGCAATGGAATTTTTCAAGAACTAGAAAAAAATTTGCTATTTGTGTGGAAGACCTCAAATAGCCAAAGTAATTTTGAGAAAGAAAAGCAGAGTTGGAGGAATCAGGCTTCCTGACTTTAGACCCTACTACAAAGCTATGGTAGTCAAAACAGATGGCACTGGGACAAAAACAGAAAAATATATCCATGGAACAGAATAGAAAGTGCAAAGATAAATCTATGCATCTGTGGTCAACTAATCTATGACAAAGTAGGTAAGAATATACATGGAGGAAAGACAATCTCTTCAGGAAATGGTGTGGAGAAAATTGGATAGCTATAATACATGTAAAAAATGAAATTAGAACATTAACACCAAATGTATGAAGGAGCTGAATGTAAGACTGGATACTGCAAAACTTTTAAAAGAAAGCATAAGCAGAAAATGCTTTGACTTCAACTGCAATTCCTTATTTGTTTTGTCTCCCAGAGTAATGGAAATAAAAGCAAAAATAAGCAAATAGAGTATAATTAAACTCAAAAGCTTTTGTATAAACAACCATAAGGAAAACAAAAGACAACCCACAGAGAGGGAGACAGTATTTGCAAATGATGCAATCAATAAAGGATTATTCTCCAAAATTTGCAAACAACAAATGCAGCTCAATATCATCAAAACAACTCAACCAAAAATTGGGCAGATGATCTAAATAGACATTTGTCCAAAGAAGACACATGGATAGTCAAGAGGCACATGAAAATATGTTCAACATTACTAATTGTGGTTGTTATTTAGTCGCTAAGTCATGTCTGATTATTTGTGTCATTGATTATTAGAGAAATGTAAATGAAATTACAGTGAGATATCACTTCATGCCAGTCAGAATGGTCATCATCAAAAATCTACAGACAATAAATAGTGGAGAGGGTTTGGCATAAAGGTTTGGCATAAAAGCTCTTGTACTGTTGGTGGAACTGTAAACTGGTATAGCCACTATGGAGAAGAGTATCCCTTAAACTGAAAGCAGAGCTACCATATGATAGAGCTATCCAACTGCTGGGNACAATAAATAGTGGAGAGGGTTTGGCATAAAGGTTTGGCATAAAAGCTCTTGTACTGTTGGTGGAACTGTAAATTGGTATAGCCACTATGGAGAAGAGTATCCCTTAAACTGAAAGCAGAGCTACCATATGATAGAGCTATCCAACTGCTGGGCATATATCCAAAGAAGCACTTGGTTTGAAAGTATACATGCACCCCAATATTCATTGCAACACTGTTTACAATAGCCAAAACATGATAAACTAAATGTTGGATAGATAAAGAAGACCTGATACAAATATATAATGGAATATTATTCAGCCACCAAAACATGAAATAACGCTATTTGCAGCAACATGGATGGACTTGGTGATTATCATATTAAGTGAATTAAGTTAGAGAAAGACAAATATCATATAACATCACTTATAGGCAGAATCTTTAAAAAATGATACAAATGAACTTAATCACAAAATGGAGGCAGACTCACAAACTTAGAGAATGAACTTATGGTTAACAGGCAGGAAAAGTGAGAGGGAGGGATAGATTGGGATTTGGGATGGATATGTACACATTGCTATATTTAAAATGTATAATCAACCAGGACCTAATGCACAGCACAAGGATCTCTGATCAGTATTTTGTAACAACTTAAGTGGGAAAAGAATTTGAAAAAGAATAGATATATGTACATGTAAAACTGAATCATTTTGCTGTACATCTAAAACTAACAAAACATTGTTAATCAACTATGTATGCTAAGTTGCTTCAGTTGTATCCAACTCTTTGCAACTATGGTCTGTAGCCCACCAGGCTCTTCTGTTCATGAGATGCTCCAGGCAAGAAAACTGGAGTGGGTTGCCATTTCCTTCTCCAGGGGTCTTCCAGACCCAGGGATCAAACCCTGGTCTCTTGCATTGTAGGTGGATTCTTTATGTCTGAGCCAACAGGAAAGCTCCTCAATGAAGATATGCATTTCTAAATTACTTTTATTACATATTTCTAATGGGCCTTTAAAAAAAAGGCGATACCAGATGATAAAAGACCTTGTAATTTATTAAATATAATGTAAGAACAGAGTGGACCAGTAACTTATTTAAATCATGAATGTGATGTGGTCTGACTTGAATTTTAGGTAGCTGTATTGGGTAGCAGACAAGTGAACAATTCCTTGCCAGTTTCACCAGAAGGGGATTTATTACAGGGTGCTAAGCAACTTGGGCTTCCCAGGTGGTGCTGGTGGCAAAAAATCCACCTGCCAATGCAGGAGACATAAGAGACGCAAGTTCACTCCCTAGGTTGGGAAGATATCCTGGAGGAAGAAATGGCAACCCACTCCAGTATCTTTGCCTGGAAAATTCCATGGACAGATGAGCCTGGCAGACTTTAGTCCATGGGATTATAAAGAGTTGGACAAGACTGAAATGAATTTATTGTCCAACTCTCACATCCATGCATGACTACTGGGAAAACCATAGCCTTGACTAGATGGACCTTTGTTGGCAAAGTAATGTCTCTGCTTTTTAATGTGTCTCTAGGTTGGTAATAACTTTTCTGAGTTGGACTATAAAGGAAGCTGAGCGCTGAAGAATTGGTGCTTTTGAACAGTGATTCAAACTTCTCTCTCAAAGGAAAACTCTTGAGAGTCCCTTGGACTGCAAGGAGGTCAAACCAGTCCATCCTAAAGCAAATCAGTTCTGAACATTCATTGGAAGGACTGATGTTGAAGCTGAAACTTCAATACTTTGGCCACCTGATATGAAGAACTGACTCATTAGAAAAGATCCTGATGCTGGGAAAGATTGAAGGTGGGAGGAGAAGGGGACAATAGAGGGTGAGATTGTTGGATGGCATCACCTACTCAATGGACATGAGTTTGAGTAAGCTCTGGGAGTTGGTGATGGACAGGGAGGCCTGGCGTACTGCAGTCCATGGGATTGCAAAGAATCAGACATGACTGAGTGACTAAACTGAACTGAACTGAACTAAAGTGACTTAGCAAGCCACTTACAGACTTCTTGGAAGGACTAGCAAAGCTGACTCTAGTCTAAGCTTCTTAAAACAACAATTGCACAATTCACATTCCCATGCTGGGTGGCCAAAGAATTGCTGTTTGCTGCTACCACTCCTATTCAATAATCACACTGCCTTGTCCAGTCTCAGGAAAACTGCTGAATCAAGAGCTATGGCTGCTCTGTGAGTTGGACTTGGCAACCAGGAAGTTAGGGACCAGTTGGACATCCAAGTAAGTTTTCCCTAAATTGGCTGCACATCAGCATCACCTTTACAAAGTCACTGATGCTGGGTTTGCACCTCCAGAGACTGTATTTACTTGCCCTGGAGCAGGGCCCAGTCATTATATTAAAAATTAAACAAAAAAACCCCTCCAGATGATGTTGGCACAGAGCACAGGTTAAGAACCATGCATAAGGATCTCAAGGTCTCCAGGAAAAGTGCTGTAGGATAAGCAACTTGCTTCCTTGCCAGTGCTTTCAGGAGAACTGAGTGACTGCCACCTCATCATACTTACTTCTCTCTTTTGCCCTGGAAGATAATTCTGCTTGGTAATTCAGTATGGAAAACCCAAATTGAAAGTACCTTGGGAAATATAGTCCTTAAGGATACTAGTCTCTGTTCATGTTGGCAGGACAGGAGGGAGTGGTGTTAAGGGAGCCAGCCTGTAGAATTTTCCACTCTAATTTGTGAATCGATAGTTAATTAAGAGGTCTGACCTAAGATTACAGGGACATGGTGGAGGACCCTATTCAGAGAACTGAAGAAACAGAACAACGTGGACTTGGATATTTCACTTGCATGGGTTAGTGAAAGGGGAAGACGAAGATAGCTAGCATGTTGGTTTGGGTTGGATGACTGTGTCATGGGAAGGACAGATTTGGGTTGGTGGAGAGCAACGGGTTAAGTTTAATCATGCTATTTGAGATGTTTTTAGATTACGCAGATGAAGATGTCCAGGATAGTCAAATCTGGACTTCAGGAAAGAGTTGAACAAGAGATAGAGATGTAGGCATATTTTATATTTAGATTTTAATGAATACTTGGGACGGATGAGGTCACCTCAGGATGAGATCTGGCACAAAATAGTGAGATATTGATATTTAAAATGAAAAGGAACCTATATAAAAGGGTGAAAAACTAGCAAAGTATGATTTCATAGACACCAAGAGAAAATAGATATTTCTCCAAAGAAGATAAACAAATGGCTCAGAAGCAAATAAAATAGATGCCCAATGTCATTATTCATTAGGAAAATGCAAACTCAAGCTACAATGAGATACCATTTCACACCAACTAAAATGGCTATAATTAAAAATTATAGACAATACCAAACATTGTCAAGGATGTGGGGAAATTGGAACCCTTTTACGTTGCTGGTGCAGATACCCTGGCAAACTGCTTGACATTTCTTCAAAAAGTCACATATCCAGTGACCATGTAACTCAACAATTTCACTTCTTGGTATATACTAAAAAAATTTGCGCATGAAAATTCATAGTAGCCAAAAAATGGAATCAATCTAAATGCACATTAATTAATTAATCACAACATATATGCCACATCTTCATGTGATGTTATTCAACCACAAAAATTAATGAAGCTCTGATACATGCTACAATATAGATGAACCTTCAAAATGAGCTAAGTGAAAGAAGCCAAATACAAAAAGCCATAGGTTATATGATTTCATTATATGAAAGGAACAGAATAGGCAAATCTGGGAGTCAGAAAGTAGATTCATGTTTGCCAGAGCAGGAGAAAATATGAAGTGACCATTACTGGGTACAAGGTCTCTTTTGGGAGATGATAAAATATTCTGAAATTAGATCATGGTGATCAATGCACAACTTTGTAAATACACTAAAACCCATTGATTTGTCTTCTTTAAAAGGGTAAACTTTATAGTATGTGAATTACATCTCAATAAAGCTACTATACATATGTATACAGACATATATACATATGTATGCAAGGAGATCCAACCAATCCATTCTGAAGGAGATCAGCCCTGGGATTTCTTTGGAAGGAATGATGC
>SJYV01024507.1:0-28962 GCA_006410875.1 Neotragus pygmaeus | reverse complement strand
AGAGAATCAATGAATGACTGGAATACCTGTGACTGTGTGTGTACAGGGCAGCAGCAGGGGAGAAGAGGGAGAAGGCAAAACCAGCAACTCCTAAGTAAAGCTTCAATTTCTAAAAACAAAATTTTAGAGACTGTACTTTTAAAACACTTTAATTTTCTAATTTTCTTTACGGTGAAGTTTCAGTTTTATAATCAAGGGAATAAAGCTATTAACAGAAGATTTCAAATGAGAGCAATACCAGAGCCCATGAGTCGCGTGCTATTTCCTTGTTTTCAGGACCAGACGTGCCATCTACACAGGGGAGGGAGGAATACTGCTGTGGCTTTACTGAACGATCTTAACATAAAGATGCCTGCATCATCTCCAGAGTAAGAAATTTAACGGTAAGAAACAAATGCTCCTCCCAACTTACCTGGAGTCTGTGCCTAAGAATAACGGAAACAGTTTATCTCTGAGGAAAGGATATATATATTTTTTTAAGTATGTGAAAGATAGCTGGATTCGGAGAGTTTATTTCTTTGGTATCTCTGCCCTATGCAACTCTTAAGGGTTTCTCAGCTACAGATAAAACATGGCAAATTAACCTCTTAAGAAATCTCTGCTTTCCTTTCATACCAGGTAGGGTACCATTACTATGAACTATGACTGTTAGTACTATTTTTTTTCTATTCCAAAAGAAATTTAGGTAAGAAATAGCGTATATTTTCAAATCAAAGTCAGAAAACAATCTTTGCAAAAAATTATAAAGAGGATTCAGGATCAGACACCTACACCTAAATGAAGACCTACCACTTTAGGCTGCAGACTTAAAGTTACTTGTTAGTCTGCACCTTAACATAACCCAAACCTGAATAAGATGACTTTAGTTCAGTCACAGACCAATGATCTCAGTTCAGCTTAACAAGCAATGACTGTATCCCACCATGTGCCAAGAGCAGTGACCTCTCTAACACACATCCGACGAGTTTCCCACTCGCCTCTCTCTCTGCACAGACTGTGAGACTCCGCGTCATGTCGCTGGACGTGTCTCTTTGCTTCCACTCTGTCACTTGTCTCACTTGTCATTTGACCTCTTGTTTCTTATCACTGAGCAACCTGGAGCTGCGGGTACACTATGAACGTATTCTGTGCCTCTTTGTTTTTGCTAAATGTGTCATTCTGCCAGAATATAAAAATAAACAAAATACTATCCCTATTCTAGAGTAGCTTGAGTGTGTGAGACAACAGATAGCTTAATTATGACTTTACAAGTGCCTTGAAAAGGGCAGGTTCAGGTACGAAAGGTACCAAGGAGAAGAAAAGACAGAGGCGGGTAAGGGGCAAGTCGCGAGCAAGGATTGCAAATCAGGAAATGTTCTTGGACAATCGCAACAATCATAAAGGATTTTTTGTAGACCACCACCTTCAGCCAAAGTGTTAATTAGCATCACCTCCAGATGTGTATCTCCAGCCCAGAATCCCGCTCTCTTTATCTAGCTGCTACTGCTCTTGACTAGGTATCTTCTCTACTATCAGATAAGCTGAAATTCTTACCTTTCCCTCAAATCTACTCCTTCTACAGCCTTCCCATCTCACAAAATGATAAATCTCTCCTTTTGGTTGCTCAGGTCAAAATCCTCTAGATTCATCCTTGCCAATGTAAAGGCTTGTACCTTCAAAGGAGCAGCTGAGTGAAATGGTATGGGTTAAAGTTGGATGGAAGTGGGTTTAAGACAGAAAGCAACTGACATTAGAGAGAAGATAGATTTGCTTCAAAGAAGGAGCGGAATAAAAGAAAAGTAAATGAGAAGGGCATGGATTGAGACAGAATATTTTTTCTTATGAAGGAAAAAGTTAGGGTATATTTGATGCTGACGAATGACCCAGAGAAACTGATGATAAAAGAGACAGAAGAGGCGAAGGCTGCAGGAGTCCCCTTGAGCGACAGCACGAGCAGCTCACTCCTGAACGTTAGAGCAACGGCAGAGAAAAGGACACAGGACGATGTAGGCTAGGAGGCTGGCTGAGGGGGCAGGCAGTGTATCACCTCTCTTCCGATTGACTTTACTGAATATCTGTTCTAAAAGCCCTAAAATGAACAAAAATATGTAAAATAGTTGCCTAGGAAAGTAGAAGACTTTACAAATTTATATAATTTGGTAGTAGAGTTATCAAGTACATGCTCTTTATGCAAATAAAATAAGACTCTGATTTACATTTCCCTGAACATAGTGTTTACAGGTCTGATAATTCTTTTGACTTAAATAAGTGAATCTTTAGTTTTGAAAAACAGTGTCTATGAGACATCAAATAAATTAGAAAGTAAGCATTCATGAAGACATTTCACAGAAAGAACACACAGTTTTAAATCACAAGATCTGGGTACAAGTTGTGGTTCTATCACTATAAACTAAATGATCATATACTATTCCCTTGTACTAAGAAATAAGTCCTATATATTCATTGGAAGGAATGATGCTGAAGCTGAAACTCCAATACTTTGGCCACCTGATGCGAAGAGCTGACTCATTGGAAAAGACTCTGATGCTGGGAAAGATTGAAGGCAGGAGAAGGGGACAACAGAGGGTAAGATGGTTGGATGGGATCACCGACTTGATGCACATGAGTTTGAGCAAGCTCCAGGAGCTGGTGATGGACAGGGAAGCTTGGCATGCTGCAGTCCATGGGGTTGCAAAGGGCCAGGCACAACTAAGCGGCTGAACTGAACTCCTGAGCCTTAAAAACAGCCTCATCTGAAAGAGGGGTAATATCTACCTCCCACAATCACCAAGAAGACTAAAGCAATAACACTGGAGGCAGCACTGTGGCAAATGCATTTTGTGAAGTAAATGTCAACTATTATCATCATTGTCATTGAACTATAGATTGAACAACCATATTGATCTACCTATACAACTATAGCTCTTCCACAGACTGATCACTAAACTACAAAGTAACCTTGAGAGAACACTGAAATTAACTTTTGTCTTATGAAAAACTCATTAAAATGACATTACCAGACTAGATCATAATTGTAAAACTAAGAAATAAGCCACTTATCAGAATAAAAAATAAGTAACACAATGAGTTTAGAAGAAAATAAAAGGGAGATGGAGATTCTAACCATATAACAACTAATGATCTCAAAAATCTAAGCTCAAGAGAGAAGAATAAAAACATTACTGCAGGAAAAAAAATGAGGTTTTACAGCAGGAAAAAAGTCTGCATACGTCTCTGTAGATAAGACATGGGTTCTAATTATGGGAAAGCTGTGCACCACTGGGTAAGTCTTCATTCAAAAGACGCTAAACTGTCTTCTTTCTGATTTCCCAGAGGACAAGACTCCGGCTTCAGGAAATGAAAACATTCTCAGCTAAATACACATAGCACTGAAAACAACACAAGTTTTTTTTTTTTAATTAATCACATGCTCTGAGATAGCTGTTACATTTTTTTTCTCCTGCAAGAGACTTCAGAGTCCCACAGCTAGCAAATCAACTGGCAGAGAAGGAAAACAGCAAAAAGCCGAGAAGGCATGTGTGCTGTGAAGAAGTCCGTGTTAGGCAAAATGGCGAGGATTCAGCATGGTCTCAATGCAAGGCCTCCTCCTTGCGCAAAAGTCAGACCTGTGCCAACATCGCCCTCTGGTGGCCAATGAAGTTAGTTGCGAAGCTCCACAACAGAAAGCCCCAGTCAGCTGAAGGACCATTTCTGAGGATCTAGTTATCATCCTTCCCAAGACTGACTTAGCTCCTTTCTCTAAGACCAGTGTTTCTCAGTCAAGGATGGGCATCCAAGTCACTTGCAAGAGACTGTTACAAAACAGACTGCTGGGCTTCCTTGATGGTTGAGTGGTAAAGAATCTGCCTGCCAACTCAGGAGACATGGGTTCAATTCCTGATCTGGGAAGATCCCATATGCCACAACTACAGAGCCTGAGATCTAGAACCCACTGGTCACAAATACTGAATGAAGCCCACACACCCCAGAGCCCAGGCTCTGCAACAAGGGAAGGCAACGAAATGAAAAGCCCAAACTAGCGAGTGGTTGCCGCTCACCAAAACTAGAGGAAGTCCGAGCAAAACAGATTGTTGAGTCCTGTCTAAGGTTTGCCTAAGAAATGCATTTTGAACAAAGAAATTATAAAGAAAGCTGAGTGCCGAAGAATTGATGAGAGTTGCTTAGACAGCAAGAGGATCCAACCAGTCCATCCTGAAGGAAATCAGTCCTGAATATTCATTGGAAGGACTGATGCTGAAGCTGAACTCCAATCCTCTGGCCACCTGATGCGAAGAACTGACTCATTTGAAAAGATCCTGATGCTGGGAAAGATGGAAGGTGGAAGAAGGGAACAACAGAGGATGAGATGGTTGGATGGCATCATCGACTCAAAGGACATGATTGTGAGTAAACTCCAGGAGTTGGTGATGGACAGGAAGGCCTGGCGTGCTGCAGTCCATAGGGTCACAAAGAGTTGGACCCAACTGAGCGACTGAAACTGAAATAAGGAAGCTCTTTTCCTTTCTTTACTGATGTCTCCGAATAACCACCTCTCTTCTTCCTCCCATTTATCCTAACTTAAGCCTTCTATAAACAAGGTGGTATGGGGGGAAAAATACCAAAAATACGCTAACGGCTATGCTGTACTTCATCACTCGAGTCAGGTCCAACTCTGAGACCCCATGAACTGTAGCCCACCAGACTTCTCTGTCCATGGGATTCTCCAGACAAGAATACTAGAGTGAGTTGCCATGCCCTCTTCCAGGGGATCTTCTCAACCCACGGATCAAACCCAGGTCTCCCGCATTGCAGGAATTCTTTATCATCTGAGCCACCAGGGAAGCTCTGCATGAAGGCTAGCATGAGAGTAAGGGGTCCTTGGGATCCACAGACACAAAAGGACTTCAAATCCACTCCCAGGTTACAGAGACTGGCAGCAGGGAGGGGGACACCAGGGTGCTGCCCTCTGTGGTGCAGACTAGAAAAAGCTGCCACTAAAGCTACAGTCCATGGGGTTGCAAAGAGTCGGGCACGACTGAGTGACTTCACCTCGAAGCAAAGACAAGAAGCCCAGTCCCCTAGGGCCCTTCTCCCCTATGCAAACAAAAGCTTTCAGCTGCTGGGGGAGAAGTATCAAACGCTGTCAACCCCAGGGCCAGGTGAAGGCCTAATGCAGCTGAGGAAGGAGTAATGAGAAAAATCCCCTCTTACCTTGGGAGGAGCCAGGATCCTCACCAATACTTAGAAAACCCTATCCATGTAAGAGGGATAATATTACTGAGAAAGACACTCAACCATGAGATACATGTACACAGTACTGAGCCTAAACCAAAACCATAAAGCAAAGATAAACAAAACTCCTGCCCCTACCAGGCTACCCCGCCCTCTTCTGCAAGAGAGGGCCTCCGGAGGCACAGGTGCACAGCAGAGGCCGAAAGCTGCGAGTGGAACAAGGACTGACAACAAGCCTTTCAGCCCTTCAGCCCCTACTCCAAGGACTAGGAACAGAAGCATTTAAAACCAGTGGTGCAATGAAGACCATCACAGTAACAACAAAGCCCAACCCTAGTTCAGCCCTAGCCTCAACACTTTGAACTGACTACCTAGTGAAAAAAGAGATACGCCATTGTTGGGTTGTAACCCACAGGTCTACAAGGTCTTGCCCAGTTCCAAGACTGAAGAAAGGCCCAGAGTCAGCAACAGAGACATCACCGGTGTAATGGATGGGGGACCTCACACAGCTGAAGCAAGGTCCTGGAGTGACACCGCGCCATGTGCAGTGGAAGGCAGGCTTAGGACATGGGGGTAATCTTTGCTCCCAGGTGGCAAGGGTGATTATCAGTTATACGGGACTTGATGTCAGAAGGGCTCATCAGGTACCAGGAAAACCAGTGGAGGGGCACCGCCCTCATGGCCCCTTTGATAAAAAACCAATCACCAGCTAGGAAAGGACAAGTGTGTAGGAAGGTCAGTCACGCGAGGAGGGCATAGGTGAAGCAGGCACTGGTCAGACAGGGGATGTACATAGCAAGAGAACAGCAATCTTGAGTAGCCAAACCATACACTCATTTCCAGGCATAAATCCTTTTTTAATCTCAGTCTCTGTTTTACATGTGAGGTCTAGAAGTCACTCAGAAATTAACACACACATAAAAAGTGCCAGAAAAAAACAGTGAAGAGACAAAATAATCAGACTGAGGAATAACCCAGATATTTAAATTACTGGACAGATATTTAAAAATTATGATTAATGTGTTAAAGTCTATAGTGAAAAAGATAGAAATATGCATTAACAGGTAATTTCAGCAGAGAGATGGAAGCCCTAAAGGTCACATAGAAATGCTGTAAGTTAAAAACAATAAAGATAGTAAAGATAAAGAATGTCACTGTGGGTTCATTATTAGACTCAATGCAGCCAGCAACAAAACATCAGGGAACTTGAATACAGGTCAAAAGAAAATACCCAAAATGAAACATAAAGAGGAAAAAAAGAGGGAGGGAAAAAAACCAAAGCATCCAAGATCCCTGGGACAATATTCAACAATTTAACAAAAAAGTAACTGAGATCCAAGAAGGAGAAGAGAAAAAGAAAGAGGCAAAGCAGAGAACAAGCTCAGCGAGTGCCAGGAAGGCAAAATATCAGCCAGGGCTTCCCTGGCGGTCCAGTGGCTAAGACTTCGAGGTTCCAGTGCTCTTGGGTCTGACCCTGTTCTCACATGCCACAACCAGGAGTTCGCATGCCACAACTGAAAGATCCTGCATGCCACAACTAAGACCTGGTGCAGACAAAGAAATATCTTTTTAAAAAAGTATTTATTAAAGGTATTTATCATCTAAACACAACATATTCAAGCTGCTAAAAACCCAAGATCAAGATAAAACCTTGAAGGCAGCCAGAGGAAGGGAAAAAAAGGAATAACTATCAAAATTGTAACAGACTTCTTATCGGAAACTGCAAGTAGGAAGACTAGTTTTCTTTTAAGTTACTGAAAGGAAAGAGTAACACAGAATATGACACCTAGCAAAAAATAACCTTCCAAAACTTAAGGTTTGTTTTGCAAATTAAAAAAGGTGAGATAATTTACTGTTATGTAGATTTGTGTGTTTCTGTATTCTCCAGACAATACTGGAGTTAAAACAGTATCATAAAAATATTCAATTAATCCAAAAGCAGACAGAATAAGAAAATCAAACTAAAGAACAGATGGAAGAAACAGAAAACTAACAACAAACTGACAGATTAAATCCAACCATATCAATAATCACATCAAGTATTTCAATAAATAGTCTAAACACATCAACTAAAAGATAAGAGTTCTTCAGGTTAGATTAGAAAAGCAAGAACCATTTATATTCTAAGAAACCCATTATTAATAAATATTAAAAAAGAAACCTGCTGAAAGTGAAAGGAAGAAGTTAGACATACCAAGCAAACACTGCCTAAAGAAACTAGAGTAGTTACATTAATGCAAGATGAAAATTAAAATGCAGAAAGAAGAAAATTACCAGGAATAAAGAGAGACGGTAAGAGGTCAATTCATCAAGGAGACATAACAATATAAGTATACATGCACATGATGACAGGTCTCCAAACAACACGCGACAAAAGCTGGCAGAACCGAAGGGGGAAGCAGATCCACAAAACTACATCAGAACTTCAGCATCTTTCTCAAGTCACGAGAACAAGTAAATATAAAGTAGGCAAGGATAGGAAAAACCTGAATAACACTATCAACCAACTGGATTTAACTGACATTAAGAAAAAAATCCCTAAATACTGAGAAATGAACATACTTCTAAATAACTGACAGATTGAAGAGGAATTCATAAGGCAAAATAGAAAATGTTTGAACTGAATGAAAATAAAAAACATATCAAAATCTATGGGACACACCTACAACTAGGATTAGAGAGAAATACATAACATTAAAAGCCTATTTTATGTGGTTGCCAGAGGTGGGGAGTGGGTGAGAAATGGGTGAAAGGAGTTCAAAAGGTATAAACTTCTAGTAAAATAAATAAATCCCGAGGATACAATGTACAGCATAGTTTTTATAGTTAATAATAACACTGTACTATATTTGAAAGTTGTTGAGAGAACAGACCTTGGAAATTCTCATCACATGGGGAAGAGAAGGTATAACCATATGTGGTAATAGATGTTAACTAGACTTATGGTGATCATTTCACAATACATACAAATCCTGACACATTATGTTGCATACCTGAAAAAGAAAAAAAACCTATAAAGCCAAAAGCTGGATCTTTAAAAAAAAAAATAACTAATAAACTAATATCTAGACTCCTCAAGTGAAAAGAGGAAATAAATTTTCATAAAGAAAGAGAGGACATGACAAGAGATCCTCGACATTAGAAGAATATGGTAATATTATAATTTCATCTCCATTAATTCAATGACTTAGAGGAAACAGACCAATCTCTTGAAAGACACAAAGCACCAAAGCTCACTTGAGAAGAGAAAACGTGTACAGTTCTCTATCTCTTAAAAGAACTGAATTCTTAGTCACAAAGTTGACAAAGAAAACTCCAGGTCCAGATGGCTTCACTGACAAAAGCTGTCAAATATTAAAGAAAAAATCAATTCAACGCAAACCGTCTAGAAAACAGAATCAGGAGGGCACACTTCCCAACTCATTTCATGATGTCAACATGACCTCAATTTTAAAACCAGACAAAGGCATCACAAGAAAACAGACCAATATCCCACATGCACATAAATACAAAAATCCTCAACCGAATGTTAGCAAATTTGACCCAGCAATATATAAAGGTAGCAAATCTCTTTTAAAGGGTTTAATCCATTTTTTAATCCTGACCTAGGATTACTCGAAAAGACAGGTGGCATCTGACTCGAATCCAAATTAAGTCTTGGTATAAATATAAAGTATCTAAATTTACAAAGCTCCTTTCAAAGAAAAGGCATACAGGCAGTTTAATTTAGGAAATTAATAGGCAGATTATACAGTAGTTGAGACATTACAGAAGAAACTTTAGGGTTAAGAGAAGGTTAAGAGTAATCTACAGCCTGAAGAATACATATTCAACTAAAAGGTAAAAAACCTACCTCCTTGGTTTCTAAGAAAGGTAGATAAAGAGAAAGTGCTTATACTTAAAAACTCAGTTTAGCCTCCTTGAAAGTCTGTGAGATTTGACCCAAAGTGTAGTCCCTAGCCTACTTTCTGAACCTGTGTCCAGGTTAATTTAATTACTTACCTTCAACCTGGCGAGTGTCTGAGCATGGTTTCTTCTTTGACTCCGAACTCCCGGTTTTTTCATCAACATCCAGGAGAGGAATATAGTCTGTTTTTCCAACAGTTTCTCCCACAACATCATCAAAGGCCTCTGCCTCCAGTGTGGCAATAAAGTCCCGTTTTATCTCTTCCTCAATTTCTGGAGACGGTTCTGTTAATGCATCTGCAAGACTGAGGTCAGCCATTCTGCACCACTGCAACTGCCTGGTTAATGGGGAAAAAAGGTTTCACGTGATGAGCAGTGCCAAAGAGAGAAACATTCCTAGAAACTCTTGTCATTGTTTTAAACAAAACATGGAATTAAAATGCAAAATTTTCAAGCTAAAAGAGACTCTCCCATTTTATAGATTGGAAAATCAAAGCTCAGTAACAGGCTGTCTTACCCAAAGTAAACTCGTTTCCTCACATCCTGGGAGGTAAACAGAGCAAGTGTCACTCTGCCCTTTTCAAAAGTGAAGGGCAAAGAAGACCCCTATATTTATCCAAGTTTATTAGCCACAAGAATTCAAATAAAGTCTTTTGATTTCAGGTCTTCAAAACCCTTTTAACTATTCCATCTATCTAATTTCCAAATCATGTGCAGAGTAATTCTTAAAATGAAAGTGAAAGTGGCTCATGTCCGACTCTTTGCGATCCCATGGAGTTCTCCAGGCCAGAATACTGGGGTAGCTGTTCCCATCTCCAGGGGGTCTTCCTAACCCAGGGATTGAAACCAGGTCTCCTGCATTGTAGGCGGATTCTTTACCAACTGAGCCACCAGGGTAAAAATACATACAAAACGAGGTCAGATTAGGTTACCTTCCCATTTTATTTTTAAAAAAGGTTAAGTACTATCAGGCAAGTGAAATCACTTTTCCTTACCAGACTAGGAATCTGGGCCTTATCTTGTAAGGGTAAATACTGCTTCATGAATCACTTGTAAAGGACTTACTTGGTCAACCAAGCTACAATTAGCCCTGCTGGCATGAAAAATGGAGGCACGTTCCCTGAATTAGCTAAAGAGGGCAGTCTCTGTGGTCATGTACGTTACTATCTTTACAGAACACCAACCAAGCTTTCAATTTTTAAACATAAGCTAAAACTAAAAAGTATATGGGAGGGTTTCCCTGGTGGCTCAGTAGTGAAGAGTCTGCCTGCCAGTGCAGGAGACATGGGTTCAATCCCTGATCTGGGAAGACCCCACAGGCTGTGAAGCAACTAGGCCTGTGGGCCACAACTGTTGATGGAGCCCAGGAGTTACAGCTACTGAGCCTGCCCAGCCTAGAGCCCGCTCCACAACGAAATAAGCAACCACAATGAGGAGCCCCTTCTGCTTGCTGCAACTAGAGAAAAATACTCGGAGCAACAAAGACTCAGAACAGCCATAAATAGATAGATAAATAAAAGCATTTTTTTAAAGTTAAACAAAAATCTTATATACATAAATGTACACAAACACACTGGTTTAAAAAAAAAAAAAGTATATGGGAAGTCCCTGGCAGTCCAGTGCGTAGGACTCTCACTTTCACTGCCAGGGGTGGGTTAAATCCCTGGTGGGGGAACCAAGATTCTACAGGCCACACAGTACAGCCACACACACACAAAAAAAGAATTTTGTAAAGACCTGATGAATGTCAAAGGGTTCCATAATAAGGAACCACTTTTCCCTTTTCTATTTATGGTAACTATTATTACAGTTAGCCTTTGAAAGCTGTTATGAGCAAAAAACAATAAAGGATGTCTATAATTAACAGTTTCATAGTCAAAGAGACCTTGTAAGAACACCTGTACCATCTTTAAAAATATACAGTAAGAGCCCAACAGATCTACTTTTCTATAATACTTCATGCACTCTACTCCAACTTTCCCTAATTTAGGACACTGGTGAAAACACAAACAAAACCAGCAAAACCTTTTAAACCTCATTTATCTGAGTGCAGATTCTCAAAGGGCAGCTTTTTATTCACTGTAATCTTACTCTCCTCCCTGTCTTGCAACCTCCCAAACCATTTTCTCGGCTGATATGGGGTTTACAGAATATGAACAGCAGCTTATGTTCCGCTTAAGAGGGTAAAATCGATAGAAAATCTGACAGCTGGAAAGTGGGAGGGTCATGCAGCCAACCACCCAGCATCTGCCTTTCAACACAGTTTAGCTATTCTTTTCATGTCATCACATATAAATAGAAGGATGATTTAAGCACACACACAACATACTTATGGAACATGACTCTGTAAAGGAAATATTAGCCAGTAGAAGTGAAAATACTGGCTTTTAGCCCAAAAGGCCCAGTTTTTAATAAGGAGAAAATTATTCATATAATTATTCTACTCTAAAACATGGTTTTTCCAGTGGTCATGTATGGATGTGAGAGTTGGACTGTGAAGAAAGCTGAGCTCCGAAGAATTGATGCTTTTGAACTGTGGTGTTGGAGAAGACTCTTGAGAGTCCCTTGGACTGCAAGGAGATCCAACCAATCCATTCTGAAGATCAGCCCTGGGATTTCTTTGGAGGGAATGAAGCTAAAGCTGAAACTCCAGTACTTTGGCCACCTCATGCGAAGAGTTGACTCATTGGAAAAGACTCTGATGCTGGAAGGGATTGGGGGCAGGAGGAGAAGGGGACGACCGAGGATGAGATGGCTGGATGGCATNGATGCTTTTGAACTGTGGTGTTGGAGAAGACTCTCGAGAGTCCCTTGGACTGTAAGGAGATCCAACCAGTACATCCTAAAGATTAGTCCTAGGTGTTCATTAGAGGGACGGATGTTGAAGCTGAAACTCCAATACTTTGGCCACCTGATGCGGAAAGCTGACCCATTTGAAGAGATCCTGATGCTGGGAAAGATTGAGGGCAGGTGGACAAGGGGACGACAGAGGATGAGATGGTTGGATGGCATCACCGGCACAATGGACATGGGTTTGGGTGGACTCCAGGAGTTGGTGGTGGACAGGAGGCCTGGCATGCTGCAGTTCATGGGCTTGCAAAGAGTCGGACATGACTGAGTGAATGAACTGAACTGAACTGAACTGAAGGTACATTGCTTTACGTGTATATTAGGTTGAACCACAAGAAGTGGCCTTTTTTGTAGGGGAAAAAGTGGTAAAACTTTGGCAATCTCATGATTTAGTCCTACTCTTCCCATAGATTTTTGTGGTCTAGGCTGTGAAGCAAGTATAATATTGTCTATATAGTTCCCAACTTCTAACCTACAAAAGAATTTCTGACAAATATTTCCATACTAGCTTGTAAGATGTTTCAGAGCAGCTGTAGTGTTTTATGCATGTTTGTATCACTTACAATACTCACCATAATACGTTATACACTGAGCCCTGAGTAAAGGTTGAGTGAAAGGATATGGCTATTTATATCTATACTTTAATCTTCAAAGGATGTAAGGTCTCAATTTAGAGCCTAGAACTCATTCTAATAAAGACTGATAATATCAAAAAATTGTATATAATAATTTTAAAAGAAATTTTGTAAAAGAGATATTGACATGGAACTAAACATTTACAAAGCTGTTAGTCATAGTTCAAAATTCCAAGCTATTCTCTTTACACACAATGGCTTGTCAAACACCTGTGCTCACTTCAATGTCCCAAGCTCTAGAATAACCAAATCAGACTGAAATTCCCTCGTTTGTTTCCTTAGAGTTGTGACCAATCTGAACCAAATGCCAGGTCTCAAGATATAGAAAGCAAAAGTGGAAGACATCATTCATCCAGATTTAATTAACTCACAAAGAACTTACAGAACANGAGAGTTGGACTGTGAAGAAAGCTGAGCTCCGAAGAATTGATGCTTTTGAACTGTGGTGTTGGAGAAGACTCTTGAGAGTCCCTTGGACTGCAAGGAGATCCAACCAATCCATTCTGAAGATCAGCCCTGGGATTTCTTTGGAGGGAATGAAGCTAAAGCTGAAACTCCAGTACTTTGGCCACCTCATGCGAAGAGTTGACTCATTGGAAAAGACTCTGATGCTGGAAGGGATTGGGGGCAGGAGGAGAAGGGGACGACCGAGGATGAGATGGCTGGATGGCATCATAGACTCGATGGACATGAGCCTGAGTGAAATCCGGGAGATGGTGATGGACAGGGAGGCCTGGCGTGCTGCAGTTCATGGGGCTGCAAAGAGTCGGAGACGACTGAAAGACTGAACTGAACTGAAAACATGTATAATAAATTCCTTAGGTGCTCTATAAATCTGTTAAGGTAGTTCTGCAGGTGCTCCAAAATTGATCTTAATAAGCTCATGAATGAATGTTATCCAACACATACAGAAACAGTTAAGATCACTTAATAATATTTATTCACACGGTGTCCTTCTCTAATCTAGATACTCAAGAAAATCCAAAGACATAGTCTTGGGAATGAGAAGTATCTACGTTTAAAAAAATTATCTCATATTGACTATTTATGCTTTTCTTCTTCTATCTGTATAGATAATAGAGAAACTTATCTGAGTTTGGACTTTTTAAATTGAAGTATAGTATATTTACAATGTTTCAGGTGTACAGCAAAGTGATTCAGTTATACTCTTTTCAGTTATATATATTCTTTTCAGATTATTTTCCTTTACAGTTATTATAAAATACTGAATATAGTTGCTTATACTGTTAACTTTGAATGTCTTTGCTGACAGGAGATTTTTTAAAAGCTTTTTTTTTTTTTCTTATGGAAATGTGAAGACATTTCCGTGCTTCATTAGTTCAGTCTGATCCTCAGTTTGGCTTTGAGTCACCTTCCAGGGTTGAGAGTTCCCTAGGCTGTAAAATGAGAGTGGTATGAGAAACAATTCCTGAGGTTGACTGTTCGATAAAATTTCATCACTTGGACCCTCCGTGTGACTATTATTTTATACATCAAGTACTCTAAATTATAACTAGGTTCAGGTTTATTTAAAAAGGCAAAGGCCTTTTGGCAAAGAGAAAGACTAAAAACCAACTCCCCAGTGCACAGAGCCCTGCTTGAGCAAATCCCACTGCAGCTTAAGAAACTCCACCCAGTTCTGGCTAACATCAAAGGAGATGTGACACCACTCTTCCAGAAAATAAGCCCCATATTATTTAACCAGGCACCAGAGCACACCGTTTTCAAACACAGCATTCCAGACATCTGATCTTCATTCTGATTACATGCCTGATGTGAAATTATCTAGTGAGGATTTTGAAAATACCTAGGTAAACCAAAGCAAGAGGAAATGACAGGACATGATGATGAAGCACAGAAGACAATTTTTGTCTCTTGACTAGCCTTACTATTAATAGCTATGTGCTCATAAAGAGTAAATAAGAATATATGATGAAGTCACAAGCACCTTCTCTTCTGCATGGTTTACTTCAGATCACAAACTCTGGAATTAATTACTGGACTAAATATTTTCTAGGTCTATACAGATTAAATAGTGTTCATATATAATTTAAATGCACAGAAGTATGGGTAACTTTTCAAGCTCCCAGAGATTTAGGTCAGTCTTACCTATCTATAGTCATTAAGTTAAGATCTGTGCACTTGCTGTCTCGTTGTCTGCTGAGAAATTAGCATTCTAGTTAGCAAATGGCCTGTTGCCTCTGTCCTTCTCTACTTTTCTCCCCATCTCAGCCTCCGACCAAAGGTGCTAAACTGAAACTAAACTGGAGGAAGAAAACTCATGAAAAGGAAGAACAGAAGCCTAATTCCCACCAACATACTCAGACACTTTCAATAACCACTGCATTTTCTTTTCTTTTTTTAAAAATTTATTTATTTATTTATTATTTTTAAAATTTGACTTTACAATACTCTATTGGCTTTGCCATACATCGACATGAATCCATCACAGGTGTACACAAGCTCCCAATCCTGAATCCCCCTCCCATCTCCCACCCCACAACGTCTCTTTCACTTGGTCACATTAGCCAAACTAAGATTCACTTGCAGCAGCTAGCATTCTCTTTTTAGAAGTACAGAACCCTATTTCACAATTTAAAGAGGCATAAGGGGACATACACCCCTTGAAGGGCCATCATGCCGATTTGTGTGTATTTAGTGATCAAGTTAGCTTTCCTCTCAACCCCTGAGATAAATTCTATTGAAACTGTCTGAGTTTCTGGTTTTAGGGTAAAAAGGAAGAAATATAATGTAGCAACATGGAATACTTCAGGGAATAAAGCAGATTGGATAAGGTAACCAAATAGGGAGAAGGTATATGGGCCCAGAGGCCCTAGGAAAAAGGAAGAGAGGAATGCCAAAGGCAAGCTCAGAAACCTTTTGAAATACTCCTGTCTGTCAGTTTTAGAAAAAAGGAAGACGCTTTCTTCTCGGTAATTTGAATTAATTTAGAACCAAAATTAATCATTACTTATAATACTGTTTATCTAAGGGAAATGCATTGAGTTTCCAATACCAATTTAACAAAGAAACATTTAATAGTAATTCTTCCAGGTAGGAGACTGTTCATAATACTCACTTAAATTGTCTCCATGAGTGATATTCTGTCCTGTTTAGTAGGGGGTGGTAGTGGAGGGGTGAGTTGTGGACAAGACATGGAACTGTAAAGATATGTGGGCTAACATTTTCTCCCCCCTCCCCTTTTTTTTTGCATGACAGAGAATTTTTAAGCCAGCACTAAGCTGCCATCCCAAGAGAGTGCTGTGGCCAAAATGCAGGGCTTGTTCCTCAGGCTTGGAAGAAACCCAGCATCCCAGAAAGTCCCAGGGATCATTTATAATCTGACAAGGTGAAAGGTATAGTCTGCATCATTAAGATTTCATATTCAACATGAAATTTTTTTGGTCTGCCTAGCAAGCTTTCCGGAGAAGGCAATGGCACCCCACTCCAGTACTCTTGCCTGGAAAATCCCATGGATGGAGGAGCCTGGTAGGCTGAGTCCATGGGATCACTAAGAGTCAGACACGATTGAGCGACTTCACTTTCACTTTTCACTTTCCTGCACTGGAGAAGGAAATGGCAACCCACTCCAGTGTTCTTGCCTGGAGAATCCCAGGGACGGGGAAGCTTGGTGGGCTGCCGTCTATGGGATCACAGAGTCAGACACGACTGAAGCAACTTAGTAGCAGCAAGCTTTCAGTTACTAAATGGGGACTTGATGCCTCGGATTTAATGAATTTCTTTCAGAGGTCTATCACACATCAAGCTGAACCTCGTCTGGTGGTTGTGCTCTGTTTTTAATTTATTTAACTTGAAAACTCTGGTTATACTTTCAATCAAAACAGTATTTCTTTTGAAGTAAAACCAAATCTTTATGGACATGGGTATGGGCAGACTCCAGGAGACAGGGGAGGACACGGAAGCCTGGCATGCATGCAGTCCATGGGGTCACAAACAGTCGGACATGACTGAGTGCCTGAACAACAATGACAAAGAGCTCTTTACACAGCTTGCAGGCGTGTATCACCCCTGAGGCTAAAGCGAATTTCTCCTGCTCCTCCCCAGAATCAGGCTAGAAATGGCAACAGACAGCTCAGCAACATCTTAACTGTCCTGAGCAATAAACTCCAACCCCCCCTGTGGAATATATTAATTTTCCACCCCCAGGTGCCTCCCTATGCACTAAGGACAACAGCTGTACTATGACGAACTGATGGAATTTCCAGGCTTGGCGAGGTTCTGTTCATCACCACCATTTGTCCTGTTCATCATAGGATTAGCAACAGGAGAGCGTCCTTGATTACTAGAATAGCTGAGGGCATCACCCAGTGACATTCCTGTATGAAAGAACACACTGATTCACATTACTTCCATGCAGTCCCCACAGCAAAGAATTCCTTTTTGCACTGTTATTTTAGGGAGCCTTGTCCTGTAAATATAAAAACACTGCACACACATGCACACACATATTCATATAACTAAGACCTTACAGCATGAGGCTGAAAGCCTCGCTTGCTTACTTACAGGAACTATCCAGGCAGCTTACATTCCGTCCTGATTGAATGCATTTTGGGTCTCTAAACAAAGCACCTGCCACATTTCTATCCAAGTAAATTTAAATCTATTTCCCCAAGAAGAATCTACACTAGATACCTCCCACTGTTAGCCATGTGATACAGACAGCATGATGTCTGCTGAAGACTAGTGACGTGTGCCAAAACGAGAGACGGCAATGACACAGCACTTCGCACTCCTGTTGTCTCCATCCTCAAGAGCAAACGTTTCTCTCGGGTTTTTAAAAGAAGGGTGAATCTTAAGATGATTCTCAATACCTAATGCCCCCAAAGTTTGAAAAAGGGAAAGCATTTTTTAAATCTTTACTATTTGTCCCAATTAATTTAACCTCAGGCTAGCAGGCACAAAAACATCCAGAGTTTGCTTATACTTATCCAAAAATTATCTCTAAACATTTAAGATCTCTAAAGGCTTTAAAAAAAAAAAAAAACTAGTTGAAAAAAAAAAATAGTTCACATAACCTAGGATTCAAGTTCCTCACTTTAACAGATGACAAAGAATCAGAGAAACAAATCCCTTGTAAATGAAACTGGGGTTGAGGATCAGGCTAAGAGGCAATCCGGAGAATACCAGACACAGACGCAGCGTGCGACAAAAATGGCAGAATCTCGCCATTTCACAGTGATGTCACCACACTCCAAAGTTGATTTTTTTGCTCCACCTTTCCTTCTTCAAGGATGAAGGCAGTGGGAAAAGGCCTGAATATCAGGAAAATATCCTGGTTGACTGAAGAGGACTCCAACACGTATTTAAGAATAAAACCAAACTTTTTAGCGAGATATCAAGGCCACACAATCTGAGAGGACCCAGTTCTACCACCTACTACAACCATCAGCAGTTTTCCACTTGGGCCTCTCTATACTTCAGGCACAAAAGACCGGCTGCCATCTTACAAGCAGACCACTGATGTTATCAGTGCACACCCTGGCTCATATTGCTCTCCACACTTCGAATTGTCTTTACTTCCTCTTTGTTAGTCTTACAATTGAGGTCCACATCCTATCTATCACCTTTTCTCTGATTTCATTTTAGAATCTGCTCTCTAGTACTATTCAGGACTAATACATCGTCTATACTTGTAACAGTGCAGTCTAATCTATACTAGAGTGAGCTGTATACACCAGGAGCTCCTGTAAACTACGAGGTCCCACAGGGGAAAGACCCTGTCTAAGTAATGTGCGTATCTTCCCTTAGTGCTTTACTTTACACAGAAGATGGGCCGAAACAACAAAAGACAACAAAACACGGGGCTTAACTAAACATATAGCTCTAAAATGGTAAACCGAAGATAATGAAAAACGTGCCTGTTTTTAAATTAATTAGAGGTGCCGAAGCTGCAAAACTCAGAACTGGAAAAAGAATGAACAGATTCAAGGTGGAAGGGTCATCACTAATGAAGAATATTCACCTCATTTCTTCTACTTTCCAAACATGGCCTGTGACACAGCCATCATGAAAAGAAAGCTAACAGGGAGTAACCAGACAAGCCAGCTCTCCAGGCTCGTCATCTTATCGTTATTAGGCAGGGCAATAAAAATAGCTCTCTGCTTTTAGAAAAGCACAACAACGTGATGCAATGTGGCAAAAACAAATTGTTTTCTGTTCAAGAGATCAGCTACCACCATCATGTTAACATCACTATATAAATATTAAAACTTCTATAATCGGTAAAATGTTAAATCTCTATAGCAACAGCTCACCTGTCTCTGTCAGGGACTAATAAATATACTACGGAATTTTAAGCTACTTAGGTTAGGGAAATTGAATGGAATAATCATAACTGATCAGTTCTTAGCTTTAGAGAACTGTTTTATTTAAGAAAAACCTTTCCATTAAGTGAAGTTTCTCTCTGAAGTTCAGAGCCACGGTATTTCATACTTTATTCTACAAAACGTCAGTGACAGTGAAGGGAAATAGAAGATAGAACTAAGAGGAAATAGGAATTTGTGCTCATAGTTCTGTAATTATTTATTCACAGTGTGTCTCTCTTCCCGAGCCCACCTTGAACTCCGAGTTTCAAGATGGAAAAGAAAGCACCCTTTATCCTAGGCATCTAGTGTAAAAAAGGGACTCCTCTTGGCATCATTATCATACGGGCATCCAGGTGGTTGTGCTTTGTTCCGTATCATGACACCAGCCTGCTCTTGGAGGGGTCGACACTGACCCAGCTGAAGGAGCCTGCCGGTCCTAGACACGGAGTCAGTGCTGGAGCGCAGCAACTCCCCTCTTCCGAGCAGGAAGAGGACAGCATAAACTCTGTGGCAGTACTTAGTAGGCATTCTGTAGAGTAGCCTTAGTGGTGGCAAATGTCTTACCTTTAACATAAAGTGAAAACCAAACAAGCAAAATGAAAAATCAAAGGAACCCTTTTAGTTATTATTTAACAAAACCCTTTAACATTTTACCTGAAATAGAGGAAAAGATCTGATTTAAAGTGAAAAGCCACTGGCACAGGATCGATCAGAGACAGTCCAGCAATTTCAAAACGAGTTAATTCTGAAGGACGCCCACAGTTGAGAGCTACTGAATTAAGCAAAAATCCACCCAATATATTAAAGATGAAGTTCACCAAAACGAAATAAAAAACAGGATTTGTACAACTTAACACTAGAAAGAGAGATCAAGTTCTCCCTTGTCGAGATGGTAAACGCTTTAGATTCAGTTTAATACAGGAAAAGCCTGAAACAGGGATTTCTTATAAACTGAGAGAGTACCCTCAGGAGAAAGCGGTAGGAGAGGGAAGGGAGGTAAAACTGGGTTTAGCTGAGGCCAGCCTCTGCCTCTTCCCTGGGGAAGCTGTGGAGCCCAACTGCAGGCCCGAGTCAGCGCCACCAAGAGGTAAGGGGGCCGGGTTACTGTAACCCTTGCAAAGCAGTCATTAGCTGAGTGACACATTGGCTGGCTAAGGGAATCCAGAAAGGGCGCCAGCAGCATCTACTACAGAAGGTTCAACTGTGTAACAAAATGCATATCAGATTGGTGTAGGCATATAATTGTCAACAAAACTGACTCGAAGCAAAAACACCATTAGTAGAAATAAAATGACAAATTTTAATTCACTAAGATTTATCAATATTAAATATTAAACTTGTTCCCATCTAACAGCACAGATATTCAAAAACACATAAAAGTGATAGTAATGAGGAGAAATAGATGAATCCAACTTCACCGGGGCATATTGTTGTAAACCTTCTCCCAGAACATGACACATCAAGACAAAAATCAGCAAGTACACACAAGCTTTTAATTCAATATACAAGTTTCAACTACTAGACTACACTGGAAAGTAAGTAGCGTGGTACACTGGAGAAGACACTTTCTCTTCCAGCGTTCACAAACCCTTCTTTTTAAAATAAATGCATACTAGGAAATGTCTCATATTTTTAAAATTATTACACATTCCACATTTATGAAACATATGAACAAATTAGAAATAAAAGCCTGAATTTTTTAACGCATTAGGAAATTTGAAAACACGACAAATAACCCATAGATTAAACCATAATAATAATGAAAAAAAAATACTTAGAACTGAATACCAAAAATGTTACATAGCAAGGTTTGCGGAATATACCTAAAAAGAGAATTTAAGCAATGTCCCTAGTCTTAAGAGCTTATATTAGGAAAAGAAGAATAAAATTAATTGGTTAACATATATCTTAGATAAAAATAAATCTCAGTAAAATCAAAGGAAGGAAAATAAACTCATAAACAAAAATAAAGTACAAGGAAACAGACAAATAGATCAGTAAAGTAAAAGTCCTCTTTGAGGACTAATAAAGTTAACAGGGGCTTCTCCGGTGGCTCAGTGCTAAAGAACCTGCCTGCCAATGTGGGAGACACAGGTTCGATCCCTGGGATGGGAAGATCCCTGGAGAAGGAAATGGGAACTCACTCCAGTATTCCTGCCTAGAAAGTCCCATGGACAGAGGAGCCTGATGGGCTACAGTCCACGGGGTCACCAAAGAGTCAGACATGATATAGCAACTAAAAAACAAAGTTAACAAACCTCTGGGAAGATTGTTCAAAAAAGAAAAGAAATAAATGAACAATTTTAGGAAGGAAAAAGAAAAATATCACAAATGCAGAAGAGAGAAAAAAAAGATTATAAGACTATGACGACAAATTTGAAGAGCAGATGAAAAAGATCAATTCCTAAAACAGTATATATAACAAAAACTGATTCAAAATATGATAAATAGAAAACCTCAACAGTATGAAATCAGTTAAAGAAACAAAGTTATTTTTAAATCTTCCAAATACATACACACATACAGACACACCCCACAAAGGGTTTTACAGTATTCTACCAAATATTTAAGGTACTGATCTAACACAAACTCTAGAAATTAGAAAAAGAATGCTTTCCAACTCATTTTATGAGACTAATATAAGTATAATGTATATAAGTGTAATGTAGTAGGTTAGAGGCAGTCTGTAGCAGGTTAGATGCCAGGATCCACACTGGACTACCAGAAAGTAAAAGTGAAGTTATTCAGTCTTGACCCTTTGTGACCCCATGACTGTAGCCTACAAGAATCCTCCATCCATGGGATTTTCCAGGCAAGAGTACTGGAGTGGGCTGCCGTGTCCTTCTCCTGGGGATCTTCCCAACCCAGGGATCAAACCTGAGTCTTCCACATTCAATCTTAATATCTATATCACTTAATATCTATGCGACCATGGGCAAGTTTCTTAATTGTTTTACTTCAGTTTCCTCACATGTAAGTTGGGAATAACAGAATTAACTACTTATGGATCTGCTAATATATAAAACGTTAGAACAGTGCCTGGAACACTGTACCTTAGGTATTTGCTAGTGATTACTATATAATTACTGGTAATATACCCCGATACCAAAACCAGACATGATAGTAGTGAAAAATTATAAGTTCAACAACCTGGTTCAAGTTCCAGTATATTAACTGTGAATAACTGCATCAAGCACAAATTTGCTGCTAGCTCTTCAGTCTACAATTACTACATGAAGAACAGTTTGTGCATCAAGATTAGTGACCTATCACGTCACAGAGCCTGTTAGTGACTTGTAACTGAGTTTCTGTTATTCAGTTCAAGCATAAACGTGTTGCCTCGTCTACCAGTGATAAACCCATGTGACATTTTACAAAAAAAGGTAGCTTTAAGAGGGAACTGGTCAAAATGAAAGTGTAGCAAAGAACTAACGAAGAGTAACACTGGAAGTGAAATTCAAATTGAATGTGAATGGAGTTACAGAAGCAACAGCTTCACCGTGGGAATACAGACCCTACCGTGACTCCAGAGTCTGTACATGCAGTCAGAGGATCATAGTAAAGGTGAGTTCATCTACGTATTTTGGTGAAAAAGATGAGGATGTCCAAGAGGAAGTGACACAGGCAAGATATTTCACATTAAAACAATTCTCAAAGGCACATTGTGACATTGAAAACACAGAGCAAACAATGTGGGAAGATGATCCAAACTTAGAAACCAGGATGACAACTTGCCAAGGCAGAGAGAAGGGGCCCATTCCACGTCATATCACAAAAAGAGAACAACTCTTGATAAGCTTTTTACTACAAAAGAAAACATTTTAATTCTCAATGTTTCAAATTACACTGTACTATATATTCATTTTCCTTTTTTTTCCATTTCCCTATGCATTTATAACAGGAAACAAGAGAAGTTTCTTAAGTTCACAATAATTTTTCACACAGATTTTTTTTTTTTGCCTTGTTGCATGGCATACAGGGATCTTGGTTTCCTAACCACGTCCCCCATCTAGCGGAAGGGCAGAATCTTAACCACTTGGACCACTGGGGAAGTCCCCCCACTGATTATTAATACTTTGCACAGTTTCACCCTGCATGGCTATTTTTATAGTCTTGAACTACTGTGCTAAACCGTCCTCAACAACTAACTGTGCACAGCAAAAACTCCTGTACTCCACACTGCCATTACAGTATGAAAACTTCAGAAGACAATAAAGAAATGAGAGCGTCTCTGTTACATTAAACTTTATTTATGGACACAAACTCAAACTTCATGTGTTCACTTGTCATGAAATATTTTTAATTTTCTGTCAATTATTTTTAAATGTAGAAGCCATTCTTAGCTCAGGGATTATATTAAAATAGGCAGAGCAAAGTTCCTGGTGGTCCAGTGGTTAAGATTCGCCTTCCAACGCAGAGGACACAGGTTCAATCCCTGGATCGGAAAGATTTCACATGCCTCAGAGCAACGAAGCCTGTTGCCCAGTCCAAGCTCGCTCTGCTTACCGCACAACAGGCCAATGAGTCTGAGAGACAAGTTGTTAAGGCAAGGAATATGACTTTATTCAGAAAGCTGACTGATGAGGATGGCAGACTAATATCTCAACACAACCATCTTTTATAAAAGAACAGCTAGGTTCTTTTATAAAACCGAGAGAGAAGCAATGAGGAACTAAAGTCAAAAGCCAGAAAAGAGACGGTGAGGCGGTGAGGAAGGTCACAAAAATCACTAACCATAAAAGGCTAAAAATGATAACCTGGACAATATCAAAGGCAAGAACCTGTATCCACCCAGATATACCATTAAGAAAGTGAAAGCAAACCAGAGCTGACAATATCCACAGTATATAAAAAGAAAGAACACATATATGGGATATATAAAGAAATTCTACAAATGAAAAACACAACAAAATAGAACAGCTAACTATTATAGGAGCTTATCCAAAAATTCAATACAAAAAAAAAGTGCTTACTTTCACGAATCAACAGGGATAGGTAACTTAAAAACTATTCTGAGATTCAGTAAATACCTGCCAGAGTTGCTAAAATGAAAAAGTCACACAATGTCAAGCATTAGGAAGAATGAGCAGCAACTGGACCTCCCCTGCACTGCTATAAATTGATACAATCATTTTAAACAACAGCATGTCATTGTTTATAAGAATTTGTATACACCCTTAGACCCAGGCTTTCCAATTCTAGACTTATATCTTAGATAAGCTCATGCATCCATGTTCAAGAATGTCAAAGCAATATTATTTACAATAGCAATAACCTCGTAACAACCCAAATATACATCAACAGATACAAAGAATAAAATAAATACAGCACTGAAAATGAACTAACTAGAGAAATACACATCAACATGGATGAATTTCAACACAATGTTAACAGAGTCCTACATCTGTACACAAATATTAAACACAACAAAAGGCACAAATTCGGAACAGTGATACTCTGGTGGGAAAAAAAAATTAAAAGGGAAGAAACAAGAGATTTAGAAAAGTACAGTTTTGTAAGCTGGCTGGTAGAGGCATAAATGTTTAACTTTTTATTATTTTTAAATGTTGTACATTTTACATACCAAAAGGTATATATAATGTATCACAGCATAAAAGGGGGATGCAGAAGACAAGAGATGATGCAGGGAGTAGAGAGACAGGACAAAAGGGGAAAAGGAGAAAGAAAGAAAATTCCCCCAAACAATATCTACCAAGTTATGAGAAACAACAGCAACTAGAATGCTAGAAACGCCAGGATGCAAGAAAGCAATGGGGAGATGCCTTTAAAAGTGAGAAGTTATTTTGAACCTAGAGTTTTATACTCAACCCTTTTATGGAATCAGAACCAGAGCAGGAAATTCAAACATGCAATAAATTTAAAAAAGTTTATTTTCCAGACATCCTTCCTAAAAATGAACTTTGAGCACAGAGTCTAGGAAAAATGACAGATGAACACAGCATCCGAGGAAAGCCACAGTATTCAAATAATAGTACAATTAACCTGTGAGACATAAAAAGAAATCCCAGGACGATGGTTATGCACTAGGATATGAAAACAACTTTGTCTAAAATCAATCTTTCCAAAAACAGTATAATTTTTAAAGGTTAAAAGAATTAGATATATGGTACATATTCTTCTTTCTACAAGGGAAAAAAGGGCCAATTGCAGTGGGGGTTGAGGGGTAATTTATCAGAAGGAGAACTATACAAGAGAAGTATTGATTCAAATTATTTCAAACTGAACTGTGGCATTATTTTGAGCTAATTATACATTTTAAAGAGCTTCCCTGAAGGCTCAGACGGTAAAGCGTCTCCCCGCAATGCGGGAGACCAGAGTTTGATCCCTGGGTCGGGAAGATCCCGTGGAGAAGGAATTGGCAACCCATTCCAGTACTCTAGCCTGGAAAATTCCATGGACTAAGGAGCCTGATAGGCTACAGTCCGTGGGGTCACAAAGAGTCAGACAAGACTGAGCGACTTCACTTTCACACGTTTTAAGGGAAACTTGTATTTAATACTTGGTCTACTAACAGAGGACATATTTATGAGGAAAGATACATTTTGGCCTTAAGTACAAAAGTGAATGGGGGTTTCCCAAGGTGGCTCAGTGGTAAAGAATCCACCTGCCAATGCTGGAGACTCAGGGGATGCCAGTGGGTTGGAGAGGGCAACCCACTCCAGTGTTACTGCCTGGAAAATTCCAAACAGAGGAGCTTGGCGAGCTATAGTCCATGAGGCCGCAAAGAGCTGGACAGGACTGAGTGACTGAGAATGTACAGAAGCATATATGTAATGGATCACAGAAAGAAGGAGGTGGAATAACTATAACAGCAGCTGAAATGAAAGCTGAAAGGCTTCTGCTGACTCTCTAAGTTTAATCTCAAGTGGGCAGAAGGCAAAGAGAACTTTGCCTCCTCGCTGGAATGTGCTTCTCTACTGGTCTGCAAGCCTGCATGTGCTGACCTTTAAAAAAACAGGATAAGGTTTCTCTGTTTTCCCTTCTGCTGGTGGGCTGACCGACTGAACATGAGTGGACAATGACTTGGTGGCTCTGGGGCTGGCTATGTTCAATATTCTAGTGTATTTCTTAATAAGCAATGGGAGATGTTTGCCATACATGCATTTTTTAATCCTTCAAAAATAAACAAGGCATAATGAAGTTTTCAAAAAGTTTAAACCAGTAATGAAATTATAAAAGAAAATAACATAATATAACCATCCTGGGGTAAAAAACCAAAAAACCAAACCAAACAAACAACAAATGTCTTAAATATATCAAGTACCAAAGCATTTATAAACTAAAACAACAAAGACTTTCAAACTAAATTTCTTCTAAGAAATTTGGAAGTAAATTCTGAATGTCCAAAGGTACAAAAAAATACCATGCAATAAGAGAAACATTTCTATGGTGAATACAGAACCCAAGAATGCACAAACTGAATGGGAGTATGAGATGCTCAATGCTCAACCATTCTGCTTTCTTCCTCCTGGGCACTCAGAACTAACATCTCCCACCTCCACTGCAGTGGCAACGTAGACTACGTGACTGGGTTCTACTTAGCAAGATTCCAGCTACAGTAATATTTGTTGTTGTTCAGTTGCAAAGTCCTGTCCAACTCTTTGCAACTGCTTGCAACTGCATGCACGCAACAAGCCAGGTCTCCCTGTCCCTAACTATCTCCCGGAGTTTGCCCAAGTTCATGTACATTGAATCAGTGATACTATCCAACCATCTCATACTCTGCCACCCTCTTCTCCTTCCGCCTTGGATCTTTCCCAGCCTCAGGGTTTTTCCAATGACTCTGCTCTATGCATCTGGTGGCCGAAGTATGTGGAGCTTCAGCATCAGTCCTTCCAAGAATATTCACGGTTGATTTCCTTCAGGACTGACTGGTGTGATCTCTTTGCTGTCCAATAGACTCTTAAGAGTCATCTCCAGCACAACTTGAAAGCATCAGTTCAGCTGGCACTCCGTCTTCCTTACGGTCCAACTCTCACATCTTGTACATACAACTGGAAAAACTATAGCTTTGACTATACGCGCCTTTGTCAGCAAAGTGATGCCTTTGCTTTTGAAAATGCTAAGTTTGCCATAGTTTTGTTTCCAAGGAGCAAGTGTCTTTTAATTTGATGGATGCAGTCACTGTCTGCAGTGATTTTGGAGTCCAAGAAAATAAAGTCTGTCACTGTTTTCACTTTTTCCCCTTCGACTTGCCATGAAATAATGGGATCAGATGCCATGATCTTTGTTTTTTTCAATGTTGAGTTTTAAGCCAGCTTTTTCACTCTCCTCTTTCACCCTCATCAAGAGGCTCTTTAGTTCCTTTTCACTTTCTGCCATTAGGGTGGTGTCATCTGCATATCTGAAGTTGTTGATATTTCTCCCAGCAATCTTGATTCCAGTTTGTGATTCACCCAGCCGAGCATTTCACATGATGTATTCTGCATGTAAGTTAAATAAGCAGAGTGACGATATACAGCCTTGACATACTTCTTTCCCAATTTTGAAGAGGTCAGTTGTTCCATGTCCGCTTCTAACTGTTGCTTCTTGACCTGCATATATTTTCTCAGGAGGCAAAGTCAGGTGGTCTGGTATTCCCATCTCTTAAAGAATTTTCCACAGTTTGTTGTGATCCACAGTTTGTTGTGATCCACAGTCAAAGGCATTGGCATAATCAATAAAGCAGAAGTAGATGTTTTTCTGGTATTCTCTTGTTTTTTTGACAATCCAACGGATGTTGGCAATTTGATCTCTGGTTCCTCTGCCTTTTCTAAATCCAGCTTGAACATCTGGAAGGTCACGGTTCATGTACTGTTGAAGCCTGGCTTAGAGAATTTTGAGCATTACTTTGCTAGCGTGTGAGATGAGTGCAATTGTGTGGTAGTTTGAGCATTCTTTAGCATTGCCTTTCTTTGGGATTGGAATGAAAACTGACCTTTTCCAGTCCTGTGGCCACTGCTGAGTTTTCCAAATTTGCTGGCATATTGTGTGTAGCACTTTCACAGGATCATCTTTTAGGATTTGAAATAGCTCATAGCTTTGTTCGTAGGGATGCTTTCTAAGGCCCACTTGACTTCACATTCCAGGATGTCTGGCTCTGGGTCAGTTACTACACCATCATGGTTATCTGGGTCATGAAGATCTTTTTGTATAGTTCTTCTGTGTATTCTTGCCACCTCTTCTTAATATCTTCTGCTTCTGTTAGGTCCATACCATTTGTCTTTTATTGAGCCCCTCTTTGCATGAAATGTTCCCTTGGTATCTCTAATTTTCTTGACGAGATCTCTAATCTTTCCCATTTGGTTGTTTTCCTCTATTTTTTTGCACTGATCACTAAGGAAAGCTTTCTTATCTCTCCTTGCTATCCTTTGGAATTCTGCATTCAAATAGGTATATCTTTCCTTTTCTCCTTTGCCTTTACTTCTCTTCTCAGCTATTTGTAAGGGCTCCTCAGACAACCATTTTGCTTTTTTTGCATTTCTTTTTCTTAGGGATAGTCTTGATCACTGCCTCCTGTATAATGCCATGAACTTCCATCCATAGTTCTTCAGGCAATCTGTCTACCAGATTGAATCCCTTGAAACTATTTGTTGGAGTATGTTGAGGCTGTATATTATCACCCTGCTTATTTAACTTACATGCAGAGTATTTAATGCGAAATGCCAGGCTGGATGAAGCACAAGGTGGAATCAAGATTGCCAGGAGAAATATCAACAACCTCAGATGCACAGATGACACCACCCTTATGGCAGAAAGCAAAGAAGAACTAAAGAGCCTCTAGATGAAAGAGGAGAGTGAAAAAGGTCGTTTAACACTCAATATTCAAAAAACAAACATCATGGCCTCTGGTCCCATCACTTCATGGCAAATAGATGGGGAAACAATGCAAACACTGATACACTTTATTTGGGGGGCTTCAAAATCACTGCAGATGGTGATTGCAGCCATGAAATTAAAAGCCGCTTGCTCCTTGTAAGAAAAGCTATGACCAACCTAGACAGCATATTAAAAAGCAGAGACATTACTCTGCC
>SJYV01024506.1:0-16353 GCA_006410875.1 Neotragus pygmaeus | reverse complement strand
GGTTGGTCATAACTTTCCTTCCAAGGAGTAAGTGTCTTTTAATTTCATGGCTGCAATCACCATCTGCTGGCAGCTCCCAATTTTAAAAGATTACTTTCACTGTTTTATGAGAAGGAGCTGGAAGAGTGAATAGTATCCAGAAGAGTTCAAAATTGTTATGACCCCTTCATCATTATTTTAACCTTTTAACATTCATGTTAATTTTCTCTGGTCTAAAACCTGTTTTGTCTGATATTAATATAGCCACTCTATCTTAAAAAAAAAAAAAAAAACTAGTGTTGACAATGTGTATCTTCCTATTATTTTGCCTTTAACTTACTTTGTCTTTTGAAAAAAAAAATTTTATTTTTAATTGGAGGATAATTGCTTTACAATGTTGTGTTGGTTTCTGCTGTAAAACAACATGAACAAGTCATCAGTATACACATACCCACTCCCTCCTGAACCACCCTCCCATCCCCTCTTCCCACCTCTCTCGGTCATCACAGAGCTCCCTGTGCTATATAGCAATTTCCCACTAGCTATCTATTTCGCACATTTTAAGGTGTATATGTCAATGCTACTTTCTCTCTCAATCCACTCTACCCACTTCTAGAGACACAGAGAATGGACTTGTCTTTATTTTTAAAGTGGATTTCTACATAGGCATCTTGTAGTTGGGTCTTGCTTTTTAATCCACTTTGACAGCCTCTTTTTTTAAATTGAAATATTTGGCCCATTTAAGGTGACTATTGATATGGTTAAGTTTAGATCAATAGGGCATAATTCTTAGTTTGTGCAGCTGATAACAGAGCTTCAAAATACATGAAGTAAAAACTTACAGAACTGTAAGGAGAAATAGATCCCCAATTTACAGTCAGAAATTTCAATATTCCTATGTCAACTCTACGTGACCCCAAGGACGAGCCCATCAGGCTCCTCTGTCCATGGATTTCTCCAGGCAGGAATACTGGAGTGGGTTGCCATGCCCTTTCCCAGGGGATCTTCCTGACCCAGGGGTCGAACCTGAGTGCCCTGCATTAGCAGGCGGATTCTTTACCATCTGAGCCACCCGGGAAGCTGCATCTCAATAACTGATAGAACAAATAGAAAATCAGGAAAGGTATGAAATAATTGAACAACACAGGACAGAGAGAGAGAGTCAAGAAGGCAGTCTAGAGAAATCTGGAGGGCTGGGGACCCCAGTTCGTGTGAAGACGGCTTTTGAGAGGGGAGAGAGGAACACAAAGGAAGCAGGAGATGGGAGTGGCCGTAAATAAGTTTGAAGATTTGGAGATGATCAAATGGGGGAAGCTTAAAGCCTTTTCTTTACACATGAATGGAAAGCCTTTGCTTTCATGAAAAGAATTTTGTGTAAAGGCATCTGTATGCAGGTATTTTCGGGCACCAGAATCATACTTCAGAGTTTCTCTTCAAAGACCCCGGTTTAACCATAACCCTGGCCACATGGAAGGAGCATGTGTCTATTTCTGCAGTCTACCACTGGCTCTTCTGATGAAATGAGGGTCAACCGCCACTTGGGAAAAGGGATGGGTTATCAGGCACCGTATAAAGTCCATCAGCCTGCACTTTCTCCTCTTCTGTAGTGGAGTTTCCATTAGGGGAGTGGCCCATGGTTCTAGGAGGCCTTGTGTTCCACACAATGTGGTCCCAAGAAGTTCTGTGCAAATGGATTTTTTAAATAAAATACCGTGCAGTGTGGTTTAGTCGTTGTGTCTGACCCTTTGTGACCCCATGGACCTTAGCCTGCCAGGCTCCTCTGTCCATGGGATTTATTTCCTAGTCAAGAATACTGGAGTAGGTAACCATTTCCTTCTCCAGGGGGGGTCTTCCTGACCCAGGAATTGAACCTGGATCTTCTGCATTGCAGGCAGATTCTCTACTAACTGAGCCATCAGGGAAGCCTCAAACAAAATAATGTCATAGGTAAAATGTATGAGTGGCATATCTGAAGGGACTCAATAGTGGCATTCTTTTGTAAAGCCCAAAGCCATGCCTTCAATCACAAGTCACAAGGGTCTGGGAGTAAAAAAAGTGACTAGAACAATCTAGTGGAGAAAGAAGACAAGCATAGCCTGAGTTGTAAAGAAAACAAACATTGAAACAGAGTCCCTCAGTTGTTAGTGTCCATCTGGATACATGATTCCAGAATGAGTACAGCTGTGTAGCTGCCTCCCAGGTCGAGGGAGGGGACATTACCAGCACCCAGAAGCACCCCCAAGTGCCCCCTCGGAATCACCAAAGCAGCGGTTCGAATCTACTCCACCTCCCAAGAATGTAAGTTGCAGCTGCTTCACTTCATTGTCAACATTTGATGTTGTCAGTCCTTTAAATTTTAGCCATTCTTATGGGCAGGTAGTGGTATCTCATTATGGTTTTAAACAGAACCACAAGTTTTAATTAAAAAAGAAAACAAAGGCAGGTGATATTCTTACGCTTGGTGCTTGCGTGCGTGCTGAGGGGCTTCAGTTGTGTCCTGTGGATTTTGGCCTGCCAGGCTCCTCTGTCCATGGGATTCTCAAGGCAAGAACACTGGAGTGGGTTGCCATGCCCTGCTCTTATGCTCGGGTATTATGGAGCAATTCATAAATCCTACAAAGGTGAATGATGAATGTCAGAGCAGAAATACCTATGGAGCTACAGATGGAAAGGAGACGACCCCTCCTGCTGAGAGGGTTGTCCGAGCAGAGGGCTGGGGTCAAGGACTCCCAAGGGCAGCACTGGGTCTGCCCCTTCCCACAACCTCTTCTCTCCCTTGACACCATTCCCTGATCAGCAAGGTCACAGTGAGCTCTACCCACGGCAGGTACCAGCTTTCCCAGACACCTGTTGAAGCCACTGAACCAAAACTCTCCAGTGTTTTCCTGGCTGTTAAGTCCTGCCTTCTTGCTATTTATTATGCTGGATAGGAATCCTATGCAAATTCTTTATTTTGGAAGAATGCCTGGGATGACTGAAAAAAAAAAAATCCAGACCTCCCTAGAGCTGGAGGCCGGTGATGCTCCCTGCAGGGGCTCCGGTGTGCTGGAAAGCTCCAGGCTGTCAATCATTTATTGACATTTATTGAGCTTCATAAATAGAAATGCCCTCAAGAGAGAAGAATTAAAGTGTGCACCGCGCTGAGCTTTCCTGGGGCAGAACCCGGCTGAGAGAGAGGGGAGAGGAGGGTGCAGGTGACATGCCCCGGAGGGGCTGGGCCCTCCGCATTTATGGGGTGACCTCCACCGGCCTTTCTCTGGCAGGAACTGGGCTGTTTGCTAATGCCTTGCCCACACGCACCTGCGAAAGCCAGTTGGTGGTGTTTTAAAATAATTTACTAGAATGAAATTTCTGTGTTTTCCTTTGGATATTTGCCCAGCAAATGGCTCTGTGCTTGTGATTCAAGAAATGGCTTCAAGTATTATAGGACCTCAGATTTCACTCTCTCTTACCTCTTTCTCTTTCACACATACACACACACACACACAGACACACAGACACACACACAGACACACACACACACTCCTGTGTCTCTTGGGTAGGAAAGAGTGAGGATACTGTAGAGGGGAAGTGCAGTGGCTTTTTTTTTTTTTTTTTTTTAATCTTCCAAGTCTTAGTTAAATCTGTTTCACTTACTTGTCATCCCTTCCCACCCCACACCTCCCGGCCTGGGTTTTCTCTGCTTGTTCCTCTCTCTCCCCTCAGTGGCCGTTCAGTTTCAGAGCTCTGCCAGTTATGATTTCATTTGTCTAAAATGGACATTTTCTGCAGAAAAAATGTATGATGGGCTTGCCTAGGCCGGAGGCCCGCTGCTCAGCTGTGTCTGACTCTTTGCAACCCCACGGACTGCAGCATGCCAGGCTTCCCTGTCCTTCACCATCTCTTATTCAGTTCAGTTCATTTCAGTCACTCAGTCATGTCTGACTCTTTGCAACCCCATGGACTGCAGCCCACCAGGCCTCCCTGTCCGTCACCAACTCCCGGAGTTTACTCAAACTCATGTCCATTGAGTCGGTGATGCCTTCCAACCATCTCACCCTCTGTCGCCCCCTTCTCCTCCCGCCTTCGATCTTTCCCAGCATCAGGGTCTTTCCCAATATGTCGGCTGTTTCCTGTAATCAAGGATATGAGGGACAGGAAGGCTCTGGGCCCCTGTGCCCCCTGGGCCCTGCCTGGTATCATGAATGGAGGACCCAGGCTTTTGCTGTCTTCAAGAACGGTGCTCAGCTTTCCGCTGCGGTCCTGCTGCCCCCACCCCAGGGCCCCCAGGCAGCATTTAATGAACAATCACTTATGTGTGGAAGGAAATTTGGATTTTCGGTTGCATGAATGTCTTCTCACGCTCAAGGAGCTTTAAGTGTCTTCAAGTCACCTGAGCAAGTTGGTTTACACTTTTTTTTCTTTTGTATTCCAACCCTTGAGACTTTGAAAATTGCAAATATTTTCATATCAGATTGCAATTGTTGCAAATTTCTTAAAATATCCTTTATACTCATTGTTGCTTTGAAATTGCAGTGTTTATTAGACTTTTCTTTCTGGATAATGTCATTTTGTGCATGAATAAAGGAGTCCAAATATCACTATTGCCATATTTTAAAAATATCTTGATAACATATTTCAGTAAGGTGGTTTCCTCTTGAAATCTTACATATTAACCTTGTTTTTCCCTTTATATTGAAAATATTAATCTGAGGCGAGTCCATAATCACCAAACCTTTCTAGAAGTGCACAGTATAAACCTCGGTGAGAGGACTCAGTTCTATTATCTAGGGAAGAACCTGTAACGAGGCCTGTCTTAATGTTTCTGCAGAAAAAGCAGGAACATCGATCTTTTTCTTAAGGGTTATTGCAACTGTAAATGAGAATTTTCTAATTTTGTGTGTATGTTTCCCTACCAGGCAGCTTACTCTTTTCATGGAGCAGTCCTCAGCAAGTCCCTTGTTTTCAAATATATATATATATGTATATATATATATATATATATATAAACCATAAAAATCCATGACTAAGAGGTCCTGGAAACGTGGTCCTTGTGGACTTATCTGTTAATGATGTTATCCATCTGTTTAGCCTTCTTTCTGGCTGTGCTGGGTCTTCACTGCTGCGCTCTCTAGTTGCGGTGCAAATGCTTCCCACTGCAGTGACTTCCCTTGTTGCGGAGCAGGCTCTGGGGCTCGAGGGCTCAGGGGTTGTGGCGCATATGGGCTCCGTTGCCCCATGGTACGTGGCCTCCTCCCAGACCAGGGACGGAACCCACGTCCCCTGCACTGGCGGGCAGACTCCCAACCTCTGGGCCACCAGGAAAGTCTGCCACTGCCTTTCTTTCCAAAGCCCTATTTCCTCATCTGGGAAACGCAGCGATCGCGGTGGCTAAGTCCTACGTTCCTTGAAGACAGAGGGAGGTGGCTGAACACCGCGGATGGCTCCCTTCTCCTGCCTTCCGGAGCTGCTCCTCTTTGGCACTCCTAGCTCACGGGGTGTTTCTGGTTGCCTTGCCGGACCCCCCTCGCCCTCCCAGCTCCAAAAGTGAAACCCTCAGCCTCTCTGGCGGCTCATCTGCGTTCGCATCCCACGCGACCCTTTCTAGCTGTGTGGCTAATCGCATCCTGGGCTGAGGCCCCACGTGGGGCTGTCCCTCAGCTCCAAGTTCACACATGTGAGGCCCCAGTGGCCATCTCCATTCAAAGCAGCTCAGATCAAACACAGGTCAAACAATTCTACCTCACCATAACCCTTTCTTCTTTCTTCCCTCCTTCTCTCCCTCCCCTCCCCTTCCCTCCTTCCTTTCTCTCTTTCTTTCCAGAGTCTCCTTTCAGGAAATGGGGATCCTATTCTTCCACTTAATTCAGTCCCAAATATTGGCACCCCCCTTTAAGCCTCTTTTTGCACACCCCACAACCAAGCCATCAGCAAATGGGATCACCTCTGTGCACCTTCAGGCACATGCCAATCTCTTCCCCCCTCCACGGCTGCCGCCTGGTCCAGGCCCCCATCTCATTCCCAGATTGTCACCATCCATTGGAAAAGACCCTGATGCTGGGAAAGATTGAAGGCGGGAGGAGAAGGGGACGACAGAGGATGAGGTGGCTGGATGGCATCACCGACTCAAAGGGCATGAGTCTGAGTAAGCTCCGGGAGTTGGCGATGGACAGGGAGGCCTGGTGTGCTGCAGTCCATGGGGTCCCAGAGAGTCAGATACGACTGAGCGACTGAACTGAATCGCACTGAACTGAGTCATCACAGGCGACGTTCCCGCCACCTGGGAGTGAGGAAGCACAGAGGGTCCAAGGCAGGAGAAGCAGGATGGCACGGGGCTTTGTGGCCATTTAGGGTGCAGACCCCGGTTTCATCTTCGGTACACAGCAAGTCCCCTACATACGAATGAGTTCTATCCTGAGAACTAGATCCTAAGTCCAATTTGTTCACAACTCCAACAGAGTTAGCCCAGGTACCCAACTAACACAAATGGCCATCTGGGACTGTACTGTAACAGGTCTACGCACTTTTCATACCAATAATACGTAAAGGACAATCAAAGACTAAAGAAAACATTGTAATCTCCCAGTACAGTACTCTGAAAGGCACAGCAGTGCAGTACACCAGCTGAGACATCTTGGCAGAGCCGGCTACAGCAATGCTGCTTTTATGCATCCTGGACCCGAGCTAAGGGCACTGTGCTGCTGTGCTCTATACAGTCCTGCACAGGGAATCACACAGAAGCACAGCCGCTCGTAGTGGAAGCGCACGCACGGGGCCATGTACAACAGACACGTGAAGTGCCTTAGGTGACCACCGTGAATGCATATTTGCATCTTTAAAAGTTTGAGACTTGAAGGTTCGTAGGTAGGGGACTTATTGTATTCCTGTCAAGTAATGGACAGTTATACACATTATGAATGCACCGTAGTTCACAAATTATTTCTATGCAGGACAGTGGTTGATATGAATGGAGGATTCTCTGGGGATTTCAGAGGTTTTCGTGTGTTTTTTTGTTTGTTTGTTTTTTTAAATTTTTTTATTTCAGAAGGCTTGAGCTTCCCAGGTGGTCCAAGTGGTAGAGAATCTACCCGCCAATGCAGGAGACATAAGAGATGTGGGTTTGATCCGTGGGTCAGTAAGATCCCCGGAGGAGGGCATAAAACTGCTGATTTCAGAAGGCTTAAGCAATTAGGGTGTCTTATCCAAGAAGGAGGACATCTTGGTGCTTTGAGTATAGGAGGGGCGTGGATCCGTTTCAGGAAGTGGATTCCTGGAGACGGGGCCTGGGTCTAGTGTTCCTTGAGGGAGAAGGTTCCAGCACCCCTTCACACAGAAGGGTCAGAGAGGGGCTGGGTAGTGGCTGAGGACAGATGGGCTGTGAGCTGGGAGCAGCATTGCCAGCCCTGGGTTGTGAAGGTTTCAGCACCTGGCAGTCAGCAGGTAACCAGGGAAACCCCAAGGACTAAAGGCTGAGCCTCCTCATCCTCCAAGTCCAGGGCCCCCAGGAGAGCTGGGGCTCTGTGCCTCCCAAAGGGAGGGGAGGGAACAGGGAGACATGGCAGGGTTTAGACCTCTCTGGATGGGAGCCAAATTTGATTTGATTTAGGGGAGCAAAGACATATAGCGTTCCTTATCCCACGAGGGTCATAGGGTAATTTACATTCATAACAACAGTTTCCTGGAACACATCAGAGTCTGGCTCATGTTCCCTTTTCATTTTGAAATTTGGGATTATACTTTGTACCTCAAAAGGAGACCATGCCTCAGTCAAAACAGCCTTGGTTATGAGCAGAAACAGGCATTCGCAGGAAGGCCCCGGTGGTTGTCACGTGACAAGAAAGGGGAATCACAGGACCTGAGGTCGTGTCTTGGGTGTGAAAGAGAGCAAGGGAGCAAGAGGAAACCGGGAGCAGCATTCTTACCCACTTACGTGAAGGAGGGAATGGAGGTCTTCGCTGGTGGGCCCGCTGTAGGCCAGAGTCAGGTGTGTTTCACTTCCTGCTTTCTAGGAGGATTCAGGCTCAGACCCATGGGTCTTCTATATTTCATCTAATCCAGCCAGAACCCAGTGAACAGAAGCTTTCTGGAGTGATGGCTCTGGAAAGAACTAGATATGGTCATGAAACGATTCACCTGTTTGGAGATAGTCTGAACGTGAAAGGAATTAGGCTACAGGCCACTCTGTGGGCTTCCCAGGTGGCACAGTGGTGAAGAGACTGCCCACCACTGCAGGAGAGGCAAGAACCAGGCTTGAAACCTGGGTCAGGAAGATTCCCTGGAGTAAGAAATGGTAACCCACTCCAGTATTCCATGGTCAGAGGAGCTCCAGGGAGGCTTCCATAGCCTGGGGCTACAGTCCATGGGGTTGCAAAGAGCTGGACATGACTGAGCACGCACGCACACACACACACACACGTTTCTACTTGAATTAGTGTGTGTGCTTCCTGCTTACCTGTCTGGGTTCAAATCTTGAGTCTTTTGCTCACTAGCCGTGCGACCCTGGGCAAATAATTTAATCTCTATGAACGTTGATGTCCTCTTTTGTAAAATGGAGTTAAAACAGTCTTTATTCATTGGGTTCTCATGTATCTCTTTGGATCAAATTAGTAAATAAAAGGTATGCCTAGAACATAGTAAGTGCTAATAAATTATAATCATGATTATTATTAGTCTTTCACCTGATAAGAAGAGAGGAAAATATTTTACTTGAGGAATGATAGAATTCAGAGAAAGCGTTTGGTAAAGCTATTTTAGAATGGAATATTGCCATTTGGGGCAACAGGGATGGACCTAGAGATTTTCATACAAGGTGAAGTAAGTCAGACAAAGACAGATATGCCATTACTTATATGTGGAATCTAAAAAATGATACAATCAAATCTGTATACAAAACAGAAACACACTCACAGACATAGAAAACAAATTTATGGTTACCAAAGGCTGGAAAGGGACAGATTAAGAGTACGGGATCAACAGATACAAATTACTATATATAAAATAGAGAAATTTACTGTATAGTACAAGGAAATATACTCGATATCTTATAATAACTTTTAATGGAAAATATTCTGAAAAATATATAATAATCACTTTGCTGTACACTTGAAGTTAACACATTATAAATAAACTATACTTCAAATTTTAAAAAGCTATTTTTATCTTTAAATTTGTAATCGATCTATTAACTAGAACAGCTTCACAGAACACATTCTAGATTGTGATCATCAAGTAAGGACTGTGGAATATTACTTTATTTTAAGGAGATTTTGTTTCTCTTCTTTATTGATTCAGATATAATTTGAAGAGTAGAAATTGCTTGTTTTATCATAAATAAATGATGATCTTTCTGATCTAAATCCCTGACCTAAATTGGATAGCATATCTCAGACCCTTTTAGCTTCTCCAGAATTGCCAGCATGCGTGCTCAGTCACATCTGACTCGTTGCGATCCCACGGACTGTAGCCCACCAGGTTCCTCTGTCCATGAGATTCTCCAGGCTAGAATTCTGGAGTGGGTCACCATTTCCTCCTCCAGAGGAACTTCCCCACCCGGGATCGAGCCCAAGTCTCCTGTGTCTCCTGTATCTCCGGGGTTAGATGGAGGCTAAAATGTATGGTACCCTCTTCTTCCTGACAGAAGAGGTCCCTGTTGCCTGGGGTCTAGAGGTCAGCACAAAATAGAAAAGAAATGTGTCTGTGTTGGACTGTCCTTTACACCCCGATGTTTCATGTCGCTAGAAGGTTTTCCTGTTGTGAGATCTCATCAATGGTGCAGCTTATTAGGTGTAGCTGGTGAGGCTTAAAGGAATCAGAAGAGGGTATCCGGGTGCACACACTCTCCTGGTGGGAGCCTCTGCCTTCAGGGAAGCATATGGCAGCTGGGCTTCTTGTGACCCTCTCAGCGACCCCGACAACCTGGTCAGGAGGAAGTGTGCAGTCAGGGGAGCAGCAGGCATCCTCCAGCCTTGCTGGATCCAGAGTGGCAGGGCTTCCTGTCCAGCTTCCTGATCCTGGTCGGGGGGCCTCCCCTTCCAACCCCCTGGTCCCCAGGCCAGGCCAGCAAGCCTGGCCACCCGGCTCTGTGCTCATGCTGACCCTCTGTGGCTCTCTTCCCTGCAGACAGTGACAGCTGGAGCCCTGGTGGCCCTCTTCCAAGACCCCTTGAGAACGGAGGGGCTTCACGGGACAACCCTCAGACTCAGCTGCTCCACGGGGTCGTGAAGAGCTGGACACGACTGAGTGACTCAACAACAACAACAGCCCTTTCCCGGGATAGGGTGCTTTCTTCCGAATCACAGCTTGAGGCTCAAACAGAGGCTGGAGCGGGGTGCCTTCAGGGCACGCCAACAGACATAAGCTCCCTGGCTAATGGGGTAACAGCAGGTGTGTGTGTGTATGTGTGTGTGAGTGTGTGGTTTAGATCACAGCCAGAAAGCAGCGTCAGGGGCCTTAAGGCAGTGAGCCTCACCTGGCCCTCCCAGCGGTTCTTTCCAGCTGGAAGAGCCTCAGCAGGCTCCCGTGTCTGTTCTGGAAGCAGTTGCCATCACACTTCTGTCCCCAGAAAAGAAGCCCGTGACGTCCTACCTGGGGGTGAGCAGCCTTCCCACCTGGGCCTGGTGCCAATCCCTGGAAAGCCAGGCGCGTTCCACTCTTTTTTTCCTTCTGACTTTTGCTGCCTTACCAGTGGGGCCCTGCTGAGCAAGGGTAGCAAATGACATTGCCCTTCTTCTGCGGTTTATGGCAATTACCTTTTTTTTTTCCCCCTCAAAAAAACCCTGGCCTTCCTGCCCGGCCTCTCAAGCCAGGACAGGGTGGCAGTTTCTGGTGATGTCTCTCGGGCATCTTTGGGATGAGCACCAGCCCAGCCCTCCTCTGCTTTCCCGTCCTGCCTCAGGCAGAGCCTGGAAGTGGGCTGACCATGGTTACCAGCATCTCAGGGGACAGAATAACAGCCTGGAAACAGACATGGATATTGTCCATTTCACAGACAACCACATCCAAAAGCCTTCTTCCCGGATTGCAAAACAAACCCCACTGACCAAACTCCCAAGTCGCTTTTTTATTCAGCTGTCATAAACCACCACATAAATACATAGAATAAATACAAACCCAGCAAGGATTACTTTTAAGCCTTTGGTATGGAGAGGTTTTCTCCTCTTCTTATTTCCCCCTTTCCCTGTGGTTCTAAGCCCCTTTCCTCAGGTTCACATGATGCCTCTGGGCGTGAAAGCAGTCCACCAGTAAACCTGGTGCTGGAGGGCCTTGAATCCATCAGTGGGCAGGCTAGGTCCTCGCAGCCTCTCGGGGNTTCTAGAGTCTGCAGCCCCCACCCTGTGCGCCTCCCATCCCCACTTCCTGTTGAGCCCCAGCCCCTACAGCGCTCACCGCTTCCAGCCCTGCAGGCTCAGCCTCACCGGTCAGCTGTACTCAGAGATCCCCCCACCCAGGGAAGTGTCCCCAAGGTCGGGCTGGCTTCCTTCTCTGGCTGAGGCCTCCTCCCAAGGAGGGAAAAGGGCTGCCGGGAGGCAGGGGGCTGCCTGGGATGGGGAAAGCAGGTGGCTGAAAGGGCAGGTGGGTTGGGGAGGATGAGCCCAGCATAGTTTAAGTGGAGGAAGTTTGGCCTGGCCCTCAGCCCAGCATGTCCCTGGGCCCCAGCGCTCTCCAGTTCCTGTCCCCTGGGAATGTGGGGGCTTGGGCCCCAGGTGGCTCAGCTCACTGGACTTGCCGCTCCCCTCCCCCAGCTGAGCTGAAGCGGCCCCCAGGATGCCTCCCTCAGGCCTCTACCTGAACTCTGATGAAAGGATTCTCCGGTCGACCCCCTCCCGGAAGTGGCCACTTAAAACACCGCCCCCCATCCTTTCCTCTCCCACCAAATCAGGAAGTAATAAAACCAAGAGGTCACTAATGGTTACTAGGCTCCTGCAGGCCCTGGCTGAGCCCTCCAGGCGGGGCCCTAACTCTGTCCCCCCCACCAGCTGATACTATCTCTGCCTGTAGCACGCCCCACCTAGACCTGGATGACTTTGCTGTCGATGACATGGACTCTTACATGATCGCCATGGAAACCACCATGGGCAGTGAGGGCTCTCGGGCACTGCCCTCCATCTCCCTTTCACCTGGCCTCCAGCGCCCCTGTAGCTCCAGCCCCCGCTCGGAGGAGGAAGATGATGACATGGAGCCCAGCACAGTGCCTGGTACTCCCCCACCTAAGAAGGTAGGGGCGAGAGGCAGAGGAGCTTCCCTGGTGGCTCCGACGGAAAGAATCTGCCAGCCATGCGGGAGACCTGGGTTCACTCCCTGGGTGGGGAAGATCCCCTGGAGGAGGGCATGGCAAGCCACTCCAGGATTCTGGCCTGGAGAATCCCCATGGACAGAAAGAAGCCTGGTGGGCTAGTCCATGGGGTTGCAAAGTCAGACACCACAAGCGACTAAGCACGGAGGCAGAGGCTGGGATGGGAGGCAGAGGGAGGGAACAGCCTCCGAACTCACCAGGCTTCCTCTGTTCTCTCGCCAGTTCCGCTCGCTGTTCTTTGGCTCCATCCTGGCCCCTGCACACTCTCCCCAGGGCCCCAGCCCTGTGCTGGCTGAAGACAGTGAGGGCGAAGGCTAAGCCGAGACTGGGCCCGATGAAGCCCCGCCCCACATCACCCCTCCCCTCTCCCAAGGCCAGCCAAGGCAGGTCCACTCTCCTCCTCGGTGGGTGGTAGAGGTGCGCCCTGCTGGAGCTTAGCTGACGGGTTTTGCCACCTCCCCCAGGGCCTTGACTGGCCTGGGTCTTGTTTCCCTTCAACCCCCAAATCCTTCATTCAACCCTCAATCTATCATGTCTGTTCCCAGTCTCGGTGCTGAGCTGCCCTCTGCAGGGAGTTCCCTCACCTCTTAATCCAGTTCTGTGGCCAGAACTGGAGGACTGCCTTCTCTAAGTCCCTAAGAAAGAAAGAAATCATTGTGGGGCTTCTGCCCCTGCTGATCCACCTTCTGCCAATCATGACCTGTCCCTCCCTCAAATCCTGAGCGTACCACTGGGATCCCCTGTAACTGGCACACACTGGCTTGCTTGCTTTCCCTGAACTCTCTGGCCCTGGCTTGGAAATTCCAAGAGCCCCTGCGGACCTGGGCATGTGGCTGGGGTTTTCCTGGCTGGGGCCTGGAGCCCAGCAAGCCTCCCAAGTGGCTCTGGGCGAAAGGGTTGCCAGGCCCAGTGTTTGGGACAAGCGAGACAGGCTATGGCAAGAATCCAGCTTTGACCTTTATTCAAGAGACCAGATGGGTTGCCCCAGGATCCGGCTGCCAGCCCTGAGGCCAAGCAAGGCTGGAGATCCCCAATCTGTCCGTGCTTTGCCCTGAGCTGCAGCCTTAGCCCCAGGATCCTGCCTGCAGCCGCTGTAGGTACAAGCGGGAAGAGCCCTGGGGGACTGGATGCTGCTGTTGATTCATTAAAAAAAAAAAGAGAAAAATACACCAAGCCTCCATGTTCCCCGTGATGGGTGGGCCTGGGGGGCCAGCATGATTCCCCTGCAGCCACGTGATTCCTGTACAGTCCACCACCTGGGACGGGGCGGGCACGTGGAGGCTATTTCTTGGCTTTGGCAGAGTTGCGGGGTGGGGTGATGGGCCGGCCTCCAGGGTTCAGGCCACTGAACTGCCCATATTTCCCCTTGTTCTTGTCGGCGGGCTTGAGGATCTAGAAGAGAAAAAACTGGTCAGGCTCAGGGGGTCGAGCCATAAGCCCCTGGGCCTGCCTGCCCCCGGCCCGACCCCCACCTGGAAGGAGCACATGAGCGTCTCGTCCACGCTCATCATGGCACCTGCATTGTCAAACTCGCCGCAGTAGTTGGGGGCTGAGAAGAGTGTCACCAGCTGCCGCTTGGCAAAGAACTCGTAGCCGTCTTCTACTACCTGGACGAGGGTGGAGGCGGTTAGTTCAGCAGGAGCTGGCTGCCAGCCCTGCTGTCACACCCAGATGGGGGCTGCCAGCCCACCTGGTGTGCCCGGCAGATGAGGTCCAGATCATGCTTGTGCAGGAACTTGGCCACCACCTCAGCTCCAAAGGTAAAGGAGACGCCGCGGTCATTCTCGCCCCAGCCCTGCACGTCCTTGTCAGGGTCAGACCACAGCAGGTCACAGAGCAGGCCCTGGTCAGGCACATCTGTGGGCCGCATGATGCGCCGGATCTGCTCCATGGACTGTAGGTCTGGGGACAGGCCTGGAGGGCACAGGGGGTAGGTCACCTCCTCCAGGCAGCCTTTGCCAATCAGCCTCTGCCCCCCACCTCTCCAGGATTCCTGGGAGCCTACACAGGCAGAACTCATCACCTTCTGCCTCTTCCAAGTCCCTGTCCCTTCAAGGGGCACAGAGCTCCCTGGAGAAAGTGTTATCGCTCAGTCATGTCCGACTCTTTGCAACCCCATGGACTGTCCAGGCAAGAAAGCTGGAGCGGATAGCCATTCCTTTCTTCAGGGGATAGTCCCAACCCAGGGATCAAACCTGGGTCTCCCGCATTGCAGGCAGATTCTTTACCATCTGAGCCACTAGGGAAGCCCTGGAGAAAGGGGACAAGCAAACTCCATGCAAGAAGGCGAGACCACGACGCAACAGTGGGTGCAGCCTAATGCTGCAGTGCGGGGGGACTTCGTGGAAGAAGTACTACCCATACCAGGACTCCAGGGAGAGCTGTTCCTGGTGACTGGGAACACATCTTCCAGCTGACGCTTCTGTCCCAAGGTCCCCAGGGGTACTCACCCTGGGAGGCTCATCCTTCTCAAGCATTCACATGCCCAGAGCTGTGCTCACCTCCATGGCAACAGAAGATCTTCTCGTCCACGATGGCAGCGATGGGCAGGCAGTTGAAGCAATCAGTGAAGGTCTTCCACAGTTTGATGTTGTAGCGTCTCTTGCCTGCCCAGGGGGAAGGAGACAGCTCACCAGAGGGCCTCTCTGCTCCACCCTCAGCCTGGGTCTCCAGGACACATTGTGTGTTGTTCAGACACAGCTAGGAGGAGAGAACGGAAGGCAAAAAAGGAAACCGAACCCCTGCCCCCTCCTACCCCACTGCCTCCCAGACAGAATTCTAAAGCAGCCGAGTCCACAGGAACCCCCGAGTTCCACTTCTGGCACGACCTCAAGGTTGGCACCCACCCCCAGCACAAGAGCAGGGCCCGGTTGAGACAGGGTCTGGTTCATCTTGGCTTCTGTCTAACAGAGTCCAGTCCCAACAGGCATCCTAAGTGCTTTAAGTACCGGATGCGCTGGAGGGGAATGTCGGCAGGTGAGGCCCTGCCTTAGATTCCTGGCAGCCCTTCAGTCAGCAGCCACTGGCCAGGTCCCTCCTGAGTGCCAGGATCTGCTCTAGGAGAGCAGGGGAGGGTGGCATGGGCTGGTGCTACCTTCACGGCACTCAGCTTAGCAGGTGTTTGTCAGACACTGACACCCCGGCCACCAGGTCAACACGAGGGTCGCACTGAATGGCAAGGAGAGCCCTTTAGGACCAGGGCAGCCCCAGATGCTCTGCCCACTCACACTCGTCATAGAAGCCGTAGATGCGGTTGATGCTGGCACACTCGTGGTTCCCACGGAGCAGGAAGAAGTTCTCCGGGTACTTGATCTTATAGGCCAGCAGCAGGCAGATGGTCTCCAAAGACTGCTTGCCCCTGTCCACGTAGTCCCCCAGGAACAGGTAGTTACTCTCTGGAGGGAAGCCGCCGTACTCAAACAGCCGCAGAAGGTCATAGTACTGGCCGTGAATGTCACCTGCGACCCAGGGGACCAGGTCAGCACCAGGGCCAGCCTAAACGTGAACCTGGGGTCAGGGTTGGGCTCAAGGGAGGAGGAACTTGGGAGGGGTGGGGGTCAAGGCCGCTTTCAGGAGGCTACAGGGACCTGGGCTGGGGGCTCACCGCAGATCTTGAGGGGTGCCTCCAGCTCCAGAAGAATGGGTTGGCTCAGGAAAATCTCCCGGGATTTGAGGCACAGACCACGGATCTCGTTCTCCGTCAGCTGTACATTCTTTCCAGGCCTGGAGCCCTGCACTGGGGGCGGAAAGAGGCGTCAGGACCCTAGTTCCTCAGGCAAGAAGAGGGTGAATGTCACTGGTGGCCCCAAAGGCACTCCTGGGTAGGGGCTCCTGGGCTTCAGGGCTCCTGGGCCTCCCGGCCCGCCTTGCCCAGGGGCAGCTGTTGCTGCTGAGCCTTCTGGGACCCCAAACTGCCCTCAAGGCGCTTGCGAGGGGACTGCTGTGCGCAGAGGCCATCCAAAACCTCGTAGCACAGGACCCCTTCCTGGGGGACTAGGCTTCCCGGGTTTCTCCCTCAGCCAAGAGCCCAGGCCAATCCTTGCGCGCCCGCCCCCGCCCCACTTCAACCCCGGTCCTGCTCTGGCAAGGGGAGCAACCCCAGA
>SJYV01024504.1:8484-18663 GCA_006410875.1 Neotragus pygmaeus | reverse complement strand
GAAAAAACCCTGATGCTGGGAAAGATTGAAGGCGGGAGGAGAAGGGGACAACAGAGGATGAGATGGTTGATTGACACCACCGACTCAATGGACATGAGTTTGAGTAAGGTCCAGGTGTTGGTGATGGACAGGGAGGCCTGACATGCTGCAGTCCATAGGGTGGCAAAGAGTTGGACATAACTGAGCAACTTAACTGAAATGGACTGAACTGAACCCTCTTTCCCCTTTGATTACCTTAAGTTTGTTTTCTATGTCTGTGAACNTCCAGGTGTTGGTGATGGACAGGGAGGCCTGACATGCTGCAGTCCATAGGGTGGCAAAGAGTTGGACATAACTGAGCAACTTAACTGAAATGGACTGAACTGAACCCTCTTTCCCCTTTGATTACCTTAAGTTTGTTTTCTATGTCTGTGAACCTATTTTTGTTTTGTAAATAAGTTAATTTGTATCATATTTTACATTCTATATGCAAATGATATCATAAGATATTTGTCTTTCTCTACCTGAGTATGCACCTATTAGAATGGCCAAAATCTAAAACATTGGTACCACCAAATGCCTATGAGGATATGGAGCAATAGGAACTCTCTTTCATTGCTGGTAGGAATGCAAAATGCATCTTTGGAAGACAGTTTGGTACTTTCCTGCAAAACTAAATATAATCTTATTTAGCAACCCAGCAGTTACTTCTTGGATATTTGGAAGCTTCTGTTCACATGAAAACCTGCACAGGGATGTTTATAACAGCTTCAATCGTAATTGCTAAAACTTGGAAGCAACCATGATGTCCTTTAGGAAGTGGATGGATAAACTGGTTCATCCAGGTGATGCAATGTTATTTTGTGCTAAAAAGGAATGAGCCATTAAGACATGAAAAGGCATGGATGAAAACTAAGTGATATAAGATGATTTGAAGAGGCTATATACTGTGTGATTCCGACTATATGACATTCTGGAAAAGGCAAAACTATGGAGACATTATAAGATCAGTGGTGTCAAGAGTTAGAGGGGAGAGAGGGATGAGTAGGAAGATCACAGAAGATTTGCAGCATAGTGAAACTCTTCTTTATGATACTTATGATAGTGGATACATGTCATTTTACATTTGTCAAACTGCATAAGAATGTACAACACCAAGAGTGAACCCTAATGCAATCTATGGACTCTGAGTGACAGTGTTGTGTCAGCATAGGTTCACTGATTGTAACAAATGGACCATGTGGTTTGGGAGTTTAATAGTGTAGGGAGTTGGGAGTGTATGGAGGCAGGGAGTATTTGAGAACTCTGCTTTCTACTTGATTTTGCTGTGAACTGTAAACTGTTCTAAAATATAAAATAAATTCAAAAAAAGATTATAGTGAAGCAATAAATGAGACAGAGGGCAGGAAATTTAAGAAACCTCCCCATGTTTACACGGTAAGTATTGTTTAGAAGTCAAACTACTGGTAAAGATCATGGAATGGTCTTAATTCATGTAAGGTCTGAGCCTGCTGGCCTGCGTTCTGGCTTCAACATGGGGAGAAGGGTCTGGGAACTAATCAAGGTTGTTCAAAAAGTTGTATAAAGATGTATGTTCATTGTTCTGGAGAGAATCCACCTAGCTTTCATAAAAATTCCCCAAAAGTTAAGAATCACATTGAACTCATGATATGGGGAATAGCTCCATGGATAAAGGCAGGAAGCCAACTTTGGGAACTATTTAGTATAATCAGTTTGAGAGTAATGGTTACAACATGTTCCAACCTGTCTAGGTTAGGAATGCTTAGAAAAGTAGAAGTATATTATTCCTGTTTGTAGCTGGGGAAGCACACTATAAGATGAGAACTTCCAAAGGTTGATATTTTCAGGGCAAATTATATTTTCTGAATATATAAGAGCTTTTTATGTGGTCATTGGAGACATTACTTTGAGAAATTCAAGTTAGATTTGCTAGAGAAGAAAGGATGTTAAAATTCCACATCTTTTTGTGTACACAAGAGACAGTGATTCTGAGAGATGAAGAAGAGCTTGCCCATCAAGCAAGTTAGTAGCTGAGTCAGAAATGAACCAAGGTCTCTCACCTGCCAGGCTAATATTCTTTTCAGAGAGGTAACTTCTCTCATCCATTATATATTACTTCTCTGACCAATTATATCCAAATGCTTATTGGAGATTTCTACTCAGATACTCTTCTCAGGCAGTTCACACACAGCACACCTAAAACCAAACTCATCATTACCCTTCTGCACCTCTCAACACATCCTCTGTTAACTTCCATCTCCATTCTCTCTTGTCCCCACAGTCCCTCAAGCTGCTGTCAAATTTCTCTGCTATCCTTATGTTCCAGTTATCTATTGCTGCATAACAAATGTCTCAAGATAGTGGCTTAACATAACAACATTTGTTTTGCTCATAAGTATGCAGTTTGAGTAGGGTTCTGCTCTACTTGGCTTCAGCCAATTGCCTCAAAAGCTAGAGGCTGAAATCTTCAGAGGGCCTATTTATTTACTCACAATGTCTTGCAGTTGCCCACAAGTAGCCTTTCCATGTGACCACGTGGCTTCCTCACATTGTGCTGGCTGAGTTCCAAGAGCAAGCATCCCAAGAAAGGGATGGAATGGGCAAGTGGAAGTCATATTGCCTTTTAGGACTTGGCCTACATTGTGAAGACAAGAACAAAAGCCTGACAGATTCAGAAAGAGGGGAAATACACTCCACCTTTTGGTAGGGGAGCAGCAATGTCTTATAAGAGCAAATAGTCCAAAAATATTGGTAAATTATCTTGAGATCATTCTTCAAGGCATTATTCTCTGAGAGCTACTTCCTATTTTGGCATTTGAAGACTACTTGTTTAGTTTTCCAGAGCTCAAAAACAAAAGGGTGTGGTAGTACTACAGAATGGCAGTGCTAATCCGAGTTCCTCATTTTTCTCCATAAGATCTAATGATATACCCGCTAGAACGTCAAAGAACCTTACATATACTGTAACATCTAAGTTACATAGTACCAGTATCATATAATCACACCAGTATCACACCATATGGTACCAGTACCATATTATAATCACTACTACCAGGTGGAGTAGAGTAGAAGAAAAGTTTGATTATACATACATCTAAAGTCTCTTATAGCCCTGAGATTCTCCAATTTGTGAAGTGAGCAAATGGCTTTTGGTCCATCAATTTTTACAATTTTAGTTCAATCAGAAAAACACTCTTTTGAATCCAATGTGTTAAAGTAGGTATCAATCTCACTCTAGCTGCTCAGAATCTTTCAGATTTCTTTCAGATTGGAAAATATCTATACTGCTGCTGCTCTAGATCAACTTAATCATCTCCAAAAGTTTGGTGAAGGCTCCCCAAAGCACTGGAGCTATGATTCAGTGAAAGTCAAGAGAAGGAAACTGAGCAAAGTGACCCAGTTGGCTTTCCAGGTTCCAGAGGGAAGCCATTCACTAGCCGTGCATTCCTCAACTTTAATACATGCCAGGGAGATGGTCTTTAGCATTTTATATTCCATTTGTGCAAATTCCCCACACTATGAAGTCCACAAAGGAAGACTGGTAGGTCGACAGTTATTTTGATCTCTATTTTTCATAAGGACTTTACTCTTGGAATGTTAATCTATTAGTAGTGTTGCTAGAGATCTAAACAGCTCAAGGATCATTGAAATTTAGATTGCATATTTATCTAAAGTATCTCTCCAAAACTTTGTAAAGATGGAAAAGAGCAACAAGTAGGTAGCAAAGGTAAATTTGTAAAACACTGTAACACTGACTGGTTCAAGCTAATTTTCAGAGCTATTAAAATCTCTGTTAATGGGATTTTTATTTAAATAGGAGTTTAATATTCTGGATTGTCTCCCCCCTTGTTCCTAATCTCCCACCACACTCTCACCTCCATCCCAAACAGAGACATACACCCTCCTGCCTCACAAAGACTTAAATTGATTAGTTGAGCCCTGCAAATAAATACATTAACCACATTAAGGCGAACTTAAAGAAAAAGTGTTTCTCAAAGTGCAGGCCTCAGACCACTAATGGGTCCCTGATGATCTCCATCAAGTGGTTCTGAGAGAGTATCATAGATTTATGGAAAAGGCAGTGAAATTAATTCATTCATATATACTCCAAAGATTAAAAATATAAGCTCAGTTATAATGGTCAAAGAAATTCTTTAATGTTCCTAAAGATCATTACAGTCTTAAGGGACAGAATTTATCAGCTTGTCTTGCCTAATCATTCAGTTACAAGATGGCTGTTTGTTTCTGTACGTTATTTTGTGGATGTTATATTTTTTGTTGTTCCCATCGTTTATTGTGCTCATATGTCCTCAATTCAAAAAACAGAATCAATGATTCTAAATGGTCCAATGAAGTATAAAAGAACTCAAGAAAATGGTAACATAAATATAACCAAAAGTAGTGTAAACTTAGTGAGCAGGACTCAATTACAAATATAGACTGTGTATCTGTGTGTTCTGTAACAAGTAAATGTGTGATTTTGATTTTCACATAAGCAGCCAAAAAAAGAAAAAAGTGTGACTAGGAAATATGCTGATGACTAAGTTTAAAAATAAAACTTTGCATGAAGGTTTGCATAAAGGTATCACAGCTTTTGCGTCCTTTTTTTTTTTAAACAAATCCCACAATATTGACTATTTCCAATGAAAGTATATTATAATGCTTTTTTAGTAACAAATTGATATTTTTTCAGTAAAGCAAAGAACATGCCAAACTAAAGATGCATTATTCAAGGATTTCCACCATATAGCAGAATCAGGATGTGACAAAGGCTCCTAGAGGTCATTCAGATCCATGTTCCCCTTTCATTTGCAGAAAGAGAAATTGATGTGTTAGCTGGGTACATGGACAATCACAATAAATACACAAGTGCTGAGTTTCTTTGAAGCTATGTATCATGTGGCTGAATTTTAGCCAATGGGATTTGAGGGAAAGTGATGCATGCAACGTTTAGGGTGTGTTTTTAAAGGGACACCCTTCATCTCTTGTTTGAGATGTGGATGTGGTGGTGAGCCATCTTGGACCACCTTGGTGAGGCCAACACTTGAGAGAAGGCGGGATAATAGGCTAGGAGGAGCCTTGATCTCTGGATAACTCGCTGAAACAGAGCCTCCAGGGCAATCTTGAACCTTCTAAAAGTCCAGACTATTATATGAGAAAGAAGTCAACTACTACTCTGTTGAAGCCTCTGTTAATTTTAGTCTTTATTTCATGGAGTTAAGCACATACTCAGACTTAATACCCAGGTATCGGCTATTTGCCCAGAAGATTGCGCTAGCAGCTGCAAATTTAATGACAAATATTCTGTTTAGAAAGAAAGAATAAAAAGGTGTTAAACAACACTGTTGGATGTTACAAAACATCGATTGCAAACAAAAAGAAGAGCAATTACTATCACGTGTACCTGAAAGCAGGCATTTCACACTATAGTTAAATGAAACCATTGATCTAGAGCGTAAATCAACTCTTGGCATTATGTGTGAGGCATATATGATTGTTGCATTCAGTGATTTTTATTATTGTTCTGTTTATCACTGACAACCCAGAATACAGAAGGAGAGTGTTTTTTCTTCATTTAGTTAGTGATTATGTTGTGAGTGATGATTTTAACTGGAGAAAACAGTGTATCTGGGTGAATCTTGATAGAGAATCTGTGATGTGTACAGCAAGGAAGGGTGTTGAAAAACAAAGAAATTAGAGGTTGTGCCTGAATACCCAAGCAGATTTATTCATGGAAAACAACTGATGGTTTCCTGATTGTTTATTTTTCCTCAGTTTTTAAAGGAAGTGTGACAATCAGAAATATGATCAAAACATGGCCTTGGATTTCACTTCCTTCTTGACTATTGTGAGAAGAGTTAAGCAGTGAATTCAAGACACTGCTTTTCTAAGTTGAAGTATGATGGCTGTCAAGGGACAAGATGCTACATGTGTTAAAGAATGTATATCTATGTATAACTGAGTCACTTTGCTGTACAGCAGAAATTAACACAACACTGTAAATCAACTAAACTTCAATTTTAAAATAAAGATGCTACATGTGTTTTTGCAACAAAGGATGGGCTCTCTTCAGGACATGAAAACAATGCCAGTGAAGACCATTCTGACTTTGAGAGACCTGCTCAAGTGGGGCATTTTAGTGATTGGTTCTTTAACTAGAAGAGTCTGAATTGACCCCCTTCAAGGTGAAGTTGGCATGGTGTTTTGTGTGAAGGTTAACATCCAGAGATTCCTTAAAGCAACTGTATAGCACAGAGAACTCAGCTCAGTGCTCTATGATGCCCTCGATGGGTAGAAAGGAGACTCAAGAGGGAGGAGATATATGTATATGTATAGATGATTCACAATGTAGCACAGCAGAAACTAACACAACACTGTAAAGCAATTATATTCCAATAAACTTTTAAAAAATCTTATCAGAATTTTAAAAAATTATTATTATTATTTTTTATTGGAGGATAATTGCTGTACAATATCATTTTGGCCTCTGCCATACATCAACATGAATCAGACAAGGTATACATATGTCCCCTCCCTTTTGAACTCTCCTCCCATCTCTCAACCCATCCCATTAGAATTTTGATGAGAAGTGAACAAAATATATAAATTAATTTCAGGAAAATTCACATCTTTATAATGTTCACTTTTTCTTTCCAGGAACATGGTACATCGTTCTTTCTGTCATGTCTTATTTGTACTTTATTTTTGCATATTTTTCTACATGTAAGTAGAAACTTATACAACTTTCTTTCCNCTTTGGATAAACAAAGATTTGAGGGAAAACAAACTGAAACTGCTATAAATCTGTCTCTTATACACATCTTATTTGTACTTTATTTTTGCATATTTTTCTACATGTAAGTAGAAACTTATACAACTTTCTTTCCGTCATGTCTTATTTGTATTTTATTTTTGCATATTTTTCTACATATAAGTAGAAACTTATACAACTAACTGTAGTGTTGGATAAGACTCTTGAGAGTCCCTTGGACTGCAAGGAGACCAATCAGTCAATCCTAAAGGAAATCAGTCCTGAATATTCATTGGAAGGACTGATGCTGAAGCTGACGCTCCAATACTTTGGCCACCTGATGCGAAGAGCTGACTCATCTGAAAAGACCCTATTGCGAGAAAAGATTGAAGGCGGGAGGAGAAAGGGACAACAGTGGATGAGATGGTTGGATGGCATCACCGACTCAATGGACAAGAGTTTGGGTAAGCTCCAGGAGTTGATGATGGACAGGGAAGTCCATGGGGTCACAAAAAGTCGGACATGACTGAGTGACTGAACTGAACTGATAGACTATAATCCCTGTGCTGTATTACTTATTTTGCTGAACTACAGCATCAAGAATTTCAAAAGTGACTGTGGATTGAAGTCTTTCTGAGTCCAAGTATGCCTGGAAATTATTTTATCTTTTTGCATCAAAGCTTATTTGGCTAGGGATAAGATTCAAACTCATTTTCATTTTCATTATCTCATTATCCTCTAACTTCCAACATTATTGATGAGAAGTCTGATGTGAATCTGATTCTTGTTCTTTTGTGTGAACTCCCTGACAGCTTTTAGGGTTTTTCATTTATCTTTGGGATTCTGAAATTTCACCAGGACACATCTAAGTGAGTGTTTTTTTCATTCATTCTCTCTGATACTTTGTATCACTAAAGTGTCATGTCTGTCTTTAGCTCTGTGAAAATTTCTTCCATTATTTCTTTATTCTTTTCCCTCTGTCATCTCGCTCATCTCTTTTTCTAGACTTCTTATTGGAAACAGTTGCCCAGTTAATTACCCCAAGAGTTATCCTGGAGCCCCTCCAGCTACTTCTGTCTATTGTCTGTGAGCTTGGAATGATCTCATGTGCATATATTGGCTTTAGTTTCAGTCCAATCTGCTTTTTATCTTCCAGAGATTCCTGAACATTTCTGGTCTCCTGATGGCAATCTTTCTTGTTTATCAGCACTGCTTTACATTTATTGCCTTCCTATAAAACATTCTTCTGTATTTTCTAATGATGTTAGGCAGAAAGGGTTTAAGAAGTATGTTCTTAATCTGCTATCTTGAGCCAAGCCTCCACTTTATTTTTGTCTTATTGTTGAGGATATGATTTATATTGGCTCACGATCTTTGGAGAACTAGGCAGTTTTAAAATAACAAATACATAAACATGAGTAAACAGCATAGAAATTATCAAGATATTGCCTGTTCATTTTCCACTAACCCCTGAAACTTTGAAAGCAGCTGGTTCTGTGTTATATTATGAGCTGTCTGGGGGCTTGTGTCCCAAACCACAGGGGCTCCAGAGGAGGGATATGGTGATCTCTGTGTGGCAGAAGATTATTCCAGATTCCTCAGGCCCACAAGTGGGAGGAAGAGGTAGATTTATAAGCCTCACCCATCAAGGGATGACATCTATTTGTTTCATTCGTCTATTACTTGTCCCAGAGCCATATCTATTGCTCAAAAACTGAATGGAAAAAAGCACTTGTTGCCCAGCAAGATGGTGCCAGTTATGCCTTCATGCTTCTCTTTTCCTGCTCCTCTTTTTCTTTTAATGTGGTCAATTGGTTTCTTTTTTGTTATTATTTTATTGAAGTATAGTTGATTTGCATCCTTTCTTGCTCTTATATTGATGCCAGAAGGATATTTTGACCAGTAAGACCCTGTGGATGGGTTTCCCAGGTGGTGCTAGTGGTAAGGAACCCACCTGCCAATGCGGGAGACAAAAGAGAGGCAGTTTGATCCCTGGGTCGGGAAGAGCCCCTGGAGGATACATGGCAACCTACTCCAGTATTCTTGCCTGGAGAATCCACATGGACAGCGGAACCTGGTGGGCTACAATCCATAGGGTCGCAAAGTGTCGGACAGGACTGAAGCAACTTAGCATGCACACACCCTGTGGATACAATCTCAGAGGCAGCCATGTGTGAATTCCTCTTCCAGCAGTAGTCAGGGTACTTCCCCTATCCATTGGCAAAAAACAAGAGCTAAACATTCACTTAATGCTTACTCTGTCACTTTGTGAGTGCTTTATATGTGGAACCTCATTTTATGTTTAAAACAATCCTCTCAGGCAGGTGTTGTGATGCTCTTCAGTTTACAGATGAGAAAACCTGAGGTTGGGAGCATTAAATTGTCCATGTTCATATGGCAGGAGAGCCTGGATTCGAACCTAGAAAGATGGGTTCTGAGATCCATATGTGGAAACAGTATGCCACAATGTCAGATCATTTTTAGTACCCTTTCTCCACCTGATCTTTTAAAATGTCTTTAAGTTTGTCTGTGGAGCACTGACCTTGATTCCAGAGTCTCTTGGGGCATGGCTTGGAGGAAGCCATGGCATGGCTTCTATTAGCCAATTCCAAGAAGTCAAGACACTGAGTCAGATCTGAGCCAATGCAATGTTCCCTCCAAAGAAGCTCTCTTGCATGAAATATTATGGAGATCTGGTTGTAAATTCTCCTCATAAAAATCTGCAATGAATGGAAACAATTTCTGAAGTTATTATTAGTAAGGAAAAGTCATTGAATCTGTGTTGCACCATCCTTTAGAAATGATATGATACCTCTGTTTATTGATTTATGGGCCACACATTTGTGCATAAATGATTTTTTAACTCTGTCACATACCTCATAAAATGAGCAGGACCAATTTACAAATGATGTAACAGTCTCTCTTCTCCCAGAGGAGCTTTCTCCTTCCTGCCTGACAGACTCAGTGCCTTAAATCCAGCAGCCTATCTCTTAAGCATTCATTGTTGGCTGTGGTTATTTTTTCAGGATTGTGCTCATCACTTTTAACCGTATTTATAAGAAGTGAGATATTATATTAAACCAGAGGATTGATGCAGTATTTAGATTAAAAACATTCCACTTTTGGCTCCATTTTGCCATGTTTCAGCCAAGTATACATATATCTATGGAATGCAATTGAGATTTTCGTTCACTTCTTGCTGGTTTTCTGCTAATTCATTTTCCCCTTGCTTTGTGGAAGATTCTCTTCTGTCTGGACATTTTTAACTCTTGAGAATTGCAGTAATATATGCTCTAAGAGAGGCAAATAATCCCACAGATGAGTCAGGTGGTCACATTCAAGGGACAACAATCTGTTAGAAGTTAGCACAGTGTGTGTTGTGAGGATGCCATCTTGGCCAACTCATGACAGAAGAACAATTAACTTCA
>SJYV01024499.1:0-71538 GCA_006410875.1 Neotragus pygmaeus | reverse complement strand
AATCATCACACACCTGCTGATCCTTATTTGCATTCAACGTCTCCACTGGAGCTCCAGGGCAGGGTGGAATTGAGAAGTTCGACTTCTGAGTTTGCACTGAGGAAGCTCTGCTCCGCTTGACCCTCCTAGCGCAAGGGTCCCCCCTGCAGGGGCCCAGATGAAGGCCAGGAGGGGACAGCCTGTATCTGCCCAGGGACCCTGTGGCCCCAGATGAATGCTACTTAGCTCTGTTGCTGCCCCGGGAGCTCATGGCATGAGTGATATGTTTCCAAATCCCCAATTCCTCCGTCTTAATTTCCTGGGAAATTTGGATTTTCTCTGTGGCTTCAGTGAGGAGCAGTTTCTAGAGAGGAACCAGAATCACTGGGGTGANGTTGCTGCCCCGGGAGCTCAGGGCATGAGTGATATGTTTCCTAATCCCCAATTCCTCCGTCTTAATTTCCTGGGAAATTTGGATTTTCTCTGTGGCTTCAGTGAGGAGCAATTTCTAGAGAGGAACCAGAATCACTGGGGTGAAATCATCAGCTTGTGTCAGCAGGGGACTGCTTGCCAGTCATCCTGAGGCAGGAGACAGATGGGCCCCCGGAGCAAGCAGTTGGCACTGGCTTTCTGTGGACTGACTCCGAGACTAAAATAGCAGGACAATTGAGGGAGGAGGTGGGGCTCCGCCCAGACAGACGGTAAGAGACCACGCATGCCTCATTCTCAAAGTCAGGAGGCCTTCTCGACTACACATGCACAGAAAGGCTTCTCGGAGGTCAGAAAGGGAGGGGGCGCCACCCCATAGTAAATGGTGCTAGCTACTGATAGGCGTGGAATCCATCTTGGTAAGAAATGCGTGTGCACACGTGGGAGGATCCTGAGATGAACCAAATAGGGACTCTGAACCAGGCAAAGCAAAATGATTGGCCAAGGGAAATCTCGAAGAAACACGTAAGTTTAGATTACCCACGTAAGTGATTTAAGTTGCCACAAGGGTACAGCTCTGAGCCCACTTGTGTGTTTATGCACACATACTATATTCCTTTCCTCCTAATAAACACTTCACTTGTTTCACTACTTTTTGTCTTTGTGGGAATTCTTTTCTGCAAAGCTGAAGCGCCAGGTCCTTGTCACCGACCACTAGTCTAGTGGTTATGATTTGGTGCTCACACTGCTGGGACCCGACCTCAGTCTCCGGCAGGGAACCAAAGCCCTCCTTCAAGCTGCTGCAGTGAGGCCACCCGAGATCAACCCTTCTTCTGAGGCCTTCCCCAGACCTGCTGGTTTTCTGGGGCCTAGTGTCTTCTTGAGCTTAGGATTCTCCCTGATCTGCCTCATTCACTCCAGACTCCCTGGAAGCTCTAATCAGGCAGGGAGAGAAAAGGGGAGGGGCACCCAGCTGCAGCCTGACCCAGGTGAGAAGCCTGCTGCTGTCGTCAGCAGTCACCGGGCATGCGCTGACTGCCAGCAGAGGGGGTCTCTGCAGCCCCCGTTACCCCTAGGACATTGCTGCATGTTTAGGGTGGCAACCAACCCTCTCTCTTCCTCTCCTTTACTTTCCAAACATTTGCCAAAGGTCCACCACGAGTGTGGCTGAGTTCTCGGAGCTGAGGGACCACATGATAAACAAGCCAGTTCCTTGTCCAGCTGGAGAGACACTCAGGTAAGCAACACACAATAAGAAGTGGAGTGTAAGAGTTTTTTTCAGGAGGATGGGGAGCAAAGGCCTCCCTCTGGGTGCAGAGACAAGGATAATGATCCGGCTGGGGGAGACTGGCCTTTGCATTCAGTCCTGAAGACTGACCAGGGCAGGGAGGCACAGGTTTTCCAGGAGGAGGGAAAGCCTGAGCCGAGGTGAGAAAAACACAAGGCATGTGGCCTGTCGCGGCCACCTGCGTGCTGCTGCTTCCACAGCCCCAGAGTCCTCAGGGTTTCATAGCGCCAGCCCAGGAGTGGAGAGTGGCCAGGCCTCGCAGATGGCAGCCCGTGAGCCAGGTTGGGGCTCTGACGGGCTGGGGGGCACTGAGGCCCCCCCTCCTCTCCTCTCTATATTTTGGAGTTGGGGTGGAGAGGCCACAGACACCTGCTCTGGGGTCAGACTCCAGATTCAGGGAGAACCCTCAATCCACACAACTTGGGTAGGAACGGTCTGGCCGAGGTGTCTCTAAGCCAGAGTGAGCACACACAGGTGTGCACGCGTGCATGAGAGCACACACACGCAGTGCTGCGAGAGCCTGGATCCTTTCCCTGCTCACCCCTCTCCTCTTCCATGAGCAGATTCCCCTTCACACCACGCTGAGCATCACCAACTGACTGATGCCAAACAGATGGTGGGAAAGTGTGCTTGTTCCAAGGAGGGATGGGCGGCAAGGTCATCGCTGACCTGGAGTGAGGCCTGGGCTGCAGGGCAGTGGAAGGACAGCGAATGGCGTCCCTGTCATCCTGGTGGCTCAGCCCAGGCCCTCCTGTCCAGCCACCCGTGTTCAGCTGGGAAGCTGAATCCACAAGGTTAAGTCTCCCCACATCCAGCCTCACAGTTTCCTTCTCTTTCCTCTTTTCTTTCTTTAATTTAAACCTTCTGCTTGCTTGCTTCTCCCCTCTTCTCTATCCTTTGTGGGTGGTGGGGGAGGGTAGGGAATGGGGCGTGAGAAAGAAAAAACGTGGCAGCCCTGACTTTCAGAAGCTGGCCTGATGCTCACAGCAGAGTTGGGTTATAGGCCTGTTAGGTATGAACACTTTCAGAGAACACCAGCCTCAAAGTTTACTCTGAGATCAAGATAAAATGAGACGAAGCAAGTCCACTTGGTAATTTTGTCTAAGACTTGAGACTTCCCTGGTGGTTCAGTGGTCAACTTTCACTGCAGGGGACACAGGTTCTATTCCCAGGTTGGGGCATTAGGATCCCACATATGCTGCACAGTATGACCAAAAAAGAAAAAACAAAGATACAGAGAACAAACTTATGGTTACCAGGGAGAGAGAATGGAGGTAAGGGATAGCTAGGGAGTTTGGGATCAACATGTACGTTCTGCTATATTTAAAGTGGATAAACAACAAGGACCTGCCACAGCACAGGGAACTCTGCTCAATGTTGTGTGGCAGCCTGGATAGGAGGGGAGTCTGGAGAACGGATACATGTATATGCATGACTGAGTCCCTTTGCTGTTCACCTGAAACTCACACCATTGTTAATCAGCTATACTCTAATATAAAGTTAAAAGTAAAAAAAAAAAAATTGTCTAAGACAAAAACAAAGTCATTCTGTGCTGTGCTGGGCTTAGTTGCTCAGTCGTATCTGACTCTTTACAACCCCATGGACTGTAGCCTGACAGGCTTCTCTGTCCGTGGGGATTCTCCAGGCAAGAATACTGGAGTGGTTTGCCATGACCTCCTCCAGGGGCTCATCCCAGGAATTGAACTGGGGTCTCCTGCATTGCTGGTGGGTTTCTTTACCAGCTGATCTACAGGGGAAGGCCTGCCACCCAACAATACCCCCACTCTTGGCCAAGGTGGGTGACTACTACTTCTTTACAAATGTCAGTTTTCTTCATTCTAGTCTCCCCTCCCCATAGATGAGAGTCACTGAAATAGTCATAGAAGAGCCCTACTTTCTGAAGCCATTGATCTAGAGCAAGGCTCATTTCCTGAGACCCTCTACTAAGTCACCCCACCACAGCTCAGTGCTATAATGGGTTCTTTCTAAGACCCTCCAGTGGGGATAATGCCCCAGGATTCCCCACGGGGATACTCTCCCTCTCTGTCATGAGGAACAGACTCAGCTGGGTTAATTATAGATGTCTTCCTGGTGGTCTTTGGCTGAAGGGCATCAACAGAATTGGTAGTTCCCACCAAGATTCAGTTGAGAATCACCACCTTAGATCAGGACCCTCACTCAGTGCAGTAACAGTACACACATCTTTCACAGGATGAGCCCCAGGTCCTGGTATTTTTTAACCCCCACCCCCCAGGTGATTATTCTGTGTGTCCTGGATTTTGAACGATGGGTGACAAGTCACTTCAAGAGGCCGGAGTGTAGTCAGAAAGCAATGTCTGTGGAGTCTTGCCCTCGGGCCCTGCACTGGGTGCTCGGCTCCTGTGAGCATCACGTGTTTGCTTCTGTGCCTTATTCATTTTGCTGTCCCTCTTAATAAACACCTGTCGAAGGAACACCGGTGCTGCTGATGGGAGGCTGCAGATCACATCAAATGCAACACATCTCAGAGCGTGCCACCATTTTTCTCCCCAAACCATCCTTCCCTCCATCTCAGTGTCCTCTCAGTCACTAAGGTTACAGCCCAGAGTCGGAGGCTCTCACTCATCCCATGGCCCTGCCCACTCCTCTTGCAGGATCTTGTGACCCTCCTTCCTTTCTGATTCTCAGACCAGAGGTGGTTTGGGACTCGCAGCCTTCCCTATTCAGTTCATAATCTCCAAGTTAGCTCTTTCTAGAACTTGGCCGGACCCTGACACACCCCCAGGTCAGACACCCTCCATGGACCCTCAGGCATGCATGCATGCTCAGTCACTTCAGTTGTGTCCAGCCCTTTGTGATCCTATGGACTGTAGCCTGCCAGGCTCTTCCATCCATGGGATTCTCCAGACAAGAATACTGGAGTGGGTTGTGATGCTGTCCTCCAGGGGATCTTCCCGACCCAGGGATCGAATCTGTGCCTCTTGCATCTCCTGCAAAGCAGGTGGATTTTTTACTCACCGAGCCACCTGGGAAGCCTCCATGGATCCTTATCACCTCCTAGTAAGGTTCAAACCCTTAGCTTGACTTTCAAGGCTTTCCATAATTTAGTCCCACCTCACACACAAATCATACTTTAATGAAGTGTCTCCTTAGCTCCACAAACATCCTTCATGGCTTTAAGTCTTTCTTTGCTTATGTTGATCCAGCTGCCTGGCATGCCTTCCCACCACTTTTTCTAAATAAATCCTAGTTATCATTCGAATTCTGGCTTAAGTGCTACTTTCTCCATCTCTGATCACCTCAACCAAATGAGGCTACTGACCCTTTGTCATCTCTTAAAACCACCCTCCTCATTCGTGACTTTTTATCATACATTGAACTGAATTGTGCCTCAATTTCTTCATGTACACAATGGGGATAATCTCATAGAATTATAATGAGGATGAAATGAGATAATCACACAAGTAGAATGCCTCACACAGAACCTGACAGAAGCAATAGTTAGGATCACTGTAATAACAACTGTTTTTGTTGTTGAACCAGGTCGAGCTCTCCCGGAGCAGGTGTCTTAGTTTCAGTGGGCACACAGTTCACCTGGGCATCTTGTTAAAATCCAGGTATGGTTCGGGAGGTCTGGAGTGCACCTGAGTGCCTGTATTTCTTTCCTTTTTCTTTTGGCTGTGCCACGTGGCATACGGCTCTCGGTTCCCCAGACAGGGGTTGAACACATGCCCCCTTCAGTGGAAGCATGAATTCCTAACCAGTGGACAGCCAGAATTCCTAGAGCCTGCATTTCTAACAAGCTCCCAGATGGCACAAAAGCTGCTTGTACAAGGACCACACTTGAAATAGCAAAGTCAGAGAGGGCAGGGTTTGTGTCTTGGGTAACAATATCTTTCTCGCAGAATCTGGCATGGATTCCTGCATAGAATAGAGGCCTCATCGTTTTTTTTTTTTTAATGAATGCATCCACTTGGTGGTGGTAGAAATGAGACTTCAGAAACAGCCCTCCTTACTCAGAAGCTTGTACACACACCCACTCCACCCCAGTGACTCTAACCTTGCGTGGGACTGAGATTTCCCAGGGGCCCAGCTGCTGTGTTTCAGAAATCAGTGCTCTGAGATGGAACGGCTGTGCACTACCCTTACAGCCCTGATTAATTCCCTCCCTTTGTTTGCCTCATTATCGTGATTAGGTTCTGCCTGTAGCATAGCAACGGCTAATTGTAGGCTGGTTGCAGAGTGCATAATTCCTGCTATTAAAATTTTATCGAGGCTTAATTGTGCTCCTTTTTTGCAGCAGCGAAGCTTCAAAGTTTCGAAAAAGAAGGGATGTAGTTAGTGGGAGCTGATGATTTTTTAATCTTAGCAAGCTCTGGAAAGCCTGGCTCTGCAACAGCATTGACCTTGAGATGAGTTCCTGTGGCCAGAAAGAAGCCCATCATTTATTTATTAACCCTCCAGAAGGTCTGCACACAATCCCCTGTGGCCCGGCAGAAAGAATATTGTGGGTCAAATGCCATTACAGAAAGCCCCAGAGAGAAAAGACCAAACTATTTGGCCCTGTGGGCATTTGGGCTGGAGAGCAGGAGTTTGTATACTGCCGTGGTGCGACATGTTACTCTGCACACAACGCCACATGGCCACTCAGCGGCCTTCCAAAATCAGCAGCAGAATTGAGAGACTTTGAAAACAGTTTTCCAGGAATTCAAATGCCAAAGCACCCCGGCTGTGTGTAATGGGAAGTGAAAAGAGGTGACCCCATTAGCAGGTACTTTCCACAAAGGGTTTTCAAGGCCACGTGATCACCAGCATCACCAGGAGCTCATTAGAGCGGCACACTTCTGGGCTCCAGCTCAACTTACAGATCAGGAATGAGGAGGTGGGCTGGAACTCATTCCTCAGCTACTGCCCATGCTCAGCTACTTTGGGAATCACTTACCTGCAGTTACAAGGGGCTGGAAAATGTCTAAAAGCCAGTAAAACAACCGACATTTGTGCATTAGGGTGAGGGGTTCAGTGTGGTCAGTCGCTCAGTGGTGTTCCACTCTGTGACCCCATGGACTGTAGCCCGGGATGTCCATGGGATTTTCCAGGCAAGAACACTGGAGTAGGTTGCCGATCCCTCCTCTAGGGGATCTTTTTTTTTGCAGGGGTTGTGGGGGGAGTGTCCACTTACTCTACTTAGCTCAAATTGGAACGATAAAGCCTGATGGTGCCAGATGATGTAAGTCAGGGGTTCTCCAACCACAGAGTGCATCAGAAATACCTGGAAGTCTTCTTAAAACACAGATTGCTGTACCCTACATCCTGAAGTGTCTGATCCATTAGGTCAAAAGTGAGGCTAAGCCTTTGCATATTTAACAAGCTTACAGAGATATGCTGCTGCTACTGCTGTAAGGACCATACTTTGAGGACTACTGGATGATGGCACCCCACTCCAGTACTCTTGCCTAGAAAATCCCATGGATGGAGGAGCCTGGTAGGCTGCAGTCCATGGGGTCGCTGAGGGTAGGACACAATTGAACGATTTTACTTTCACTTTTCACTTTCATGCATTGGAGAGGAAATGGCAACCTAGTCCAGTGTTCTTGCTTGGAGAATCCCAGGGACGGGGGAGCCTGGTGGGTTGCCGTCTATGGGGTTGTGCAGAGTCGGACACGACTGAAGCAACTTGGCGGTAGCAGTAGCAGCAGCAGTCCTCAATGATGCTCCAAACTTGGACCAAATATGTCTCTTTGAAAAGGACTGAGTGGTGTTTCTTGATCCTCACATTATAGACTGTTGCTTTACGTGATGACTCTGTGCACAGACACCAACCTGTAACCCAGAAAAAGAGATGTTTGTAATCAAGCTTTGGCCTGAGGCATTATGAAGGAGGAGTTGAATCCAGGGGTCTTGGATTTAAACATGTTGAATCCAGATGGACCCACTCTCTTTTATCATTATTAAGTCAAGCAAGGCTTTTAAAAGGAGGTGAGATTTGGAGCACTGCTTAAATGAAAGGAATTATTTGATGAGCTGATTTCAAGCTGAAAAAGACTTTAGATAGGGTGCAAAAATGGAATGGTGGTGATGAGTGGAGAATAGTACACATTTTATTGAGGGGAGATAAATGGGAGGGGGTGGTAATGCTAAAAAGGGGAAAAGTCACAGGAGGTTTCAGGCAGGGCTTGCAACTTAAAAACCCTAAGAAGCCAGACAGATAACAGAAATGAATGAGGTAGACAATTCAAATTAGAACCTGTGATTCCAATTGAAATAAGAACATGGGGAGGGGGAACGTGGTAGACGGCAAAGGCCTAGCCCTTTTAGGAGGGAAGCCTTAATTCTGCTCTTGCCTGCTGTTGCCAGGGAAGAATGTAGGCCCAGGAATGGTTTGCTGTTTTGAATTTTCAAGAGACCCTGGGAATCTGAATTCTAGCATGGAATTTGCCAACTTGTAAAAACTGAGCTCTGGGACTTCTCTGGTGGCCCAGTAGTTAAAACTTCACCTTCCGGGGCAGCCGTGGTCAGCTGTGTCCCGAGTTATAGCCCACATGCCTTGTGGCCCCAAAACCCAAACCATAAAACACAAACAACGTTGTAACAAATTCAGTAAAGACTTCAAAAATGATTCACATAAAAAACTTTTAAAAAATTAAAAAATAAATACTGAGCCCCAGTCAAAACATGCTTGTGAGCTATTCATTTATAACACAGGTTTAAAGAGTTCTGTTCCTACTTTCTAGATCCTAATTCATTGGAAGACTTCTGCAGGTAGTTGGCATGGTTTTTGCTCTTCTAGGGTGAGGATTAGCTATAAGGAGAGAAAAAGGAAAAGAGTAAGAAGGGGTAGAAAGATGAAAACAAAGGGAAATATTGTAAAAAAGAAGAAATCTACTATGAGAAGTGACCTGAGGGTTCAGGGAGTCCTAGCCTGTACATAAAGAATATATCACTTCTACAACATCCCTGATGTGGTAGACTGTTAATTGGTGGCCCTTGTGGAGTTTCCTCCCATAGTGACTCTGGGCTTGGCCAATGGGTCATTAGAAAGCCCAATCCCAGCAAAGTCTTAATAAGTCCTCATGCATTGGAATGCTTATTCTTGGGATCCAGCTGCCGTATGAAAAGACCAGGTCCCCACTTTTCAGCCATCCCTGCCAAGGTGCCAGGCAGGTGAATGAAACCATCTTGGACAGTCTGACTGCAACTGCATAAAACCTCAAGAGAGACCAACAGAAGACTCTCTAGCTTACCGTCCAATCAGAGTTGTGAGAAATAATGGTGGTTGTTCTAAGCCACTAAGCTTTGGAGTGAAGATCTTCTGTGACTTATGATGGATTGTGCATCCTGACAAACCCATCACAGATAAGAATATCATAAGTTGAAAATGTGTTTTAAATATATCTAACCTACAAACATCATAGCTTAAACTGGCCTACCTTTAAATTGCTCGGAACACTTATATTAGTTGACAGTTGGGCAAAGTCATCTAAACCAAAGCCTATTTTATCAAGAATGTTAAATATCTGATGTAATGTGCTGAATACTGTACTGAAAGTGAGAAACATAACGATTGTGAGGGTATAGAATGGTTGTTAGTGTCTTGGTTGTCTAGCCTTGGGGTCTCAGGACTGGCTAGGAGCTGGGGCTCACTGCCACTGCCGAGCTTCACCAGAGAGTACCCCTACTATATACCATGAGCCTTGAAAATGAACAGAATTCAAAATTCTAATTACGCTTATACTGAAGGTCTATCCCTCTCCCATCTTGGTAAAGTCGCACCATCATAAGTCAGGAACCATCTGTACTTTGTTATTCATAAAAATTGATGGAGACACCTGGTGAGCAGTTGGCCTATGAATCAGATATGATTCTGTGGTGGCATAAAAAGTAAATATTTGGTCTTTGTCTCTGGTTCCTAGCATAGAGCTCCTAAAACCCTTGGAATCTCCTGAATGATAACGTCTTTTGTATACTAATGAGATGACTGGAGACTGGGGTCTCAACATAGCTTCAGGATGGGGACTGGTCACCAGAAAGTCTGAGGCATGATTAGAAGGCTGGGATGTGGAACCTTAACCCATCCAACCTCCAAGGAAGGAAGCGGGGCTGGAGACTGAGTTTCATCACCAGTGGCCAATGGTTTAGTCAGCTGTGTCTCCACACACACCCATCCCTAACCCTGTGCATCTCTTCCATTTGGCTGTTCCAGAGTTCTATCTTTTATAATAAACCAGAAAACAAGTGTTTTCTTGAGTACTGTGAACTGTGTGAGCAAATCACCAAACCCAAGGAGGGGGTCATGAGAACCCCTGATTTATAGCTGGTTGGTCGGAAGGACAGGTGGCCCAGGACTCTTGATTGGTGTATCAGGTGGTGCAGTCACGTGGAACTATGCCCTTAACATGTGGGGTTTGACGCCAAGTGAATCACACTTGAATTGTTGGACACCTAGTTGAGGATCTGCAAATTGTAGAGATTCTGTTTGGCTAGAAGTAACAGAACATCTGATAAACAGTGACCTAAACAAGTAAGAGATTTATCATGCTCGTGACAGGAGAAATAAACTTTTAATCATTGGTCGAAATCAGCTGCAGAGACTAAGGAACTTCAATTGATGTGGCACATTGACATCCCCCCTGAAAATGGGGTTTTGACTAGTAAGGAGGAAAGAGGAATGGATATACATTTCACAGTGTCCCCCACTGCTAGAAAAACAAATGTGTTTCAAACACATTTCATGATTTCCTCCTCTTCATTAAACCAGCCCAGCAGCCTATACACCCAGCCTGTACATCACATCTATCCCATGCTCCAACGATGAAGTCTCTGTCTCAGTTTAATGGCTCAGCATTTTGTATTTGTCTGTCTGTGTTTTTGTTTGGGGAGTGGCAGATGAAGCTTAGAGACTGGTTTGTCTTTGCCAGCAATTTATTTAGCACAGGTTCACTGTGGGAATTATAATAATTTCACAAGCCAATAGCATCCAGGATCATGTCTCTTAAGAAGCCAACAAAGGAATAACACATTCCAAACAAATGATAGATTAATCACACTGTTGTTCCAGGCAAGGGGAGATGACAGAAATAAAGTCCAAATACAGTTCGAGGTGTACCTTTCTATGAGCTGTGGTTTCTAGGGAGACCTAGCTTTGTCAACTGAGAGCGGACATCTAGCTACCAGTGCAAAAATAAAAGTCCTCTGCTGCTCGAGCAGGTTACTAGGAAACAAGACGTCAGTGCGGCTGGGCAGGCTAGGCTGTTCCAAGGGTTATCACTCCAGGGACGGTGGCTGGACTTGCACCACTGTGCACAAGCAGTACCTCCCTGAGGCAGGAACAGGTGTCTCTTCTCTTCCTGAGACTGCCATTTGGCTTAACACCTCTGCCAAGCAAGAGTAGCCTGGGCACATAGGAGCAAGTGTCTCAAGATCTTTGGAGAGCGAGATCAGCAAAGGGTGGCTTTCCCCAGACCCAAACTCTCCACTACAATGCCTGCTATTTATATTCTAAATATCCCCTTGACACAGCTGCTTCTCTGCTTGTTTTTACTGATAGGCTCCCAGCAGGGCCTTCAGCAGCGACTAAGTGCCTCATCTGCTGACAACAGATGAGATGATGACATCCTGATATGGCTTCCTTACTTCATTCTGATATCAAAACTGCTTCACCACTAAAAAAAAAAACAAACCACTTTTAAAAAACCTTTGCCATATAAGTGGGTTCAAATAATTCCACTTGTCATAAACAAGTGGCTTGGAAATTGTATCAAACCAATACACAATGGTCTGGTTCCAGGCTGTTTGATTTCATAAGAAGCTGATTGACCTTGAACTTGATCCAGTTCACGGATAACATCACTACTGATAAGAGATCCCAGGGCAATCGACTTTGGATTGGAAGCGATGGCAACGAGCAGACATTTTCGAATGGGCATACTGTCTGCCAATGTTAGCTAACTTTCAGGATTTTGGAGCACAAAAAAAGAGACCATAGAAGGAGCTAAAAATAAAGTCTGTAGTTCAGGAAGTTAGCCTGTGGCCATTTCATGAGTTAGAAGTGGCTTGGAAGGAGTGGGAGGAAAGCAATAAAAGAAAATGAGATTGAAACTCACTCATTTTCTTTCTTTTCAGCAGCTTCTTGGGAGGGAGGAAATGAAGCAGAATAAGACAAGAAAATCACAGAACTTAGTTTTGGTAGTGCTTTTAGAAATCAATTATCTAAACTTTCACCTGATTGCAAATAATAATAGCTAACATTTATTGAGCATTCTTTGGCATTGCCTTTCTTTGGGATGGAATGAAAACTGACCTTTTCCAGTCCTGTGACCACTGCTGAGTTTTCCAAATTTGCTGGCGTGTTGAGTGCAGCTCTTTCATAGCATCATCTATCAGGATTTGAAACAGTTCAACTGGAATTCCATCACCTCCACTAGCTTTGTCTGTAGTGATGCTTTCTAAGGCCCACTTGACTTCACATTCCAGGATGTCTGGCTCTAGGTGAGTGATCACACCATCATGATTTTCTTGGTCGTGAAGATCCTTTTTGTACAGTTCTTCTGTGTATTCTTGCCACCTCTTCTTAATATCTTCTGCTTCTGTTAGGTCCGTGCCATTTCGGTCCTTTATTGAGCCCATCTTTGCATGAAATGTTCCCTTGGTATCTCTAATTTTCTTGAAGAGATCTCTAGTCTTTCCCAGTCTGTTGTTTTCCTCTATTTCTTTGCATTGATCACTGAGGAATGCTTTCCTATATCTCCTTGCTACTCTTTGGAACTCTGCATTCAGATGCTTATATCTTTCCTTTTCTCCTTTGCTTTTCTCTTCTCTTCTTTTCACAGCTATTTGTAAGGCCTCCCCAGACAGCCATCTTGCTTTTTTGCATTTCTTTTCCATGGGGATGGTCTTGATCCCTGTCTTTTGTACAATGTCATGAACCTCAGTCATCAGGCACTCATCTATCAGATCTAGTCCCTTAAATCTATTTCTCACTTCCGCTGTATAATCATAAGGGATTTGGTTTAGGTCATACCTGAATGGTTTAGTGGTTTTTCCTTTCTTCAATTTAAGTCTGAATTTTGTAATAAGGAGTTCATGATCTGAGCCACAGTCAGCTCCCGGTCTTGTTTTTGCTGACTGTATAGAGCTTCTCCATCTTTGGCTGCAAAGAATATAATCAGTCTGATTTNTTGGGGGGGGCTCTAAAATCACTGCAGATGGTGACTTCAGCCATGAAACTAAAAGATGCTTGCTCCTTGGAAGAAAAGTCATGACCAACCTAGACAGCATATTAAAAAAGCAGAGACACTACTTAGAGACAAAGGTCGGTCTAGTCAAAGCTTTGGTTTTTCCAATAGTCATGTATGGATGTGAGAGTTGGACTATAAAGAAAGCTGAGCGCCACAAATAATTGATGTTTTTGAACTATGGTGTAGGAGAAGACTCTTGAGAGTCCCTTGAACGACAAGGAGATCCAACCAGTCCATCTGAAAGGAAATCAGTTCTGAATATTCATTGGAAGACCTGATGCTGAAGCTGAAACTCCAATACTTTGGTCACCTGATGTGAAGAACTGACTCATTTGAAAAGACTCTGATGCTGGGAATGATTAAAGGCAGTTAAGAGAAGGGAACGATAGAGGATAAGATGGTTAGATGGCATTATCGACTCAATGAACGTGAGTTTGAGTAGCTCCAGGAGTTGGTGATGGACAGGGAAGCCAGGCACGCTGCAGTCCATGGGGTCACAGAGTCACACACAACTGAACAACTGAACCAAACTGAACTGAATCAATGTGTGAATTAGTTGTACCAGTTGAAACTCCAGTACTGTAGGCAAAACGCTGCTTCCCTTTACATCCTAAGCATAACCTCAAGGACTTACATTCTGTAGCCATACAACATAACTAAACTAACAGTCAACATAATATGACACCCTTGCCCTTGGTTTTGCTTGTACTGGCCACTCCTGCCTATGCCAGGACCTGGCCCTATCAACCCTCTGCAGAAACACACAGTTTTCCAGAATGGGTAAAAGTTTTCAGCAGACCTTATAATCTCTTCATTGTGAAGTCAAACTTGATAAGAACAAATGGCCATACTAGAAACAGAAGGACTCATTTTAATTTTTAAAGAGTATAATTAGATTTGAATCACACATCGTATATTGGATTTAGGGAGAAAATATTTCATGACAAACTGCCACTATATTTGTTGCATCTCATTTTTAAACAAATAGGAATGGGGGTTGAAGGCTGCAGACAGGGATACAGGTTGGCAATGCCATTCCATTAGGCAGAGTTATTTTGATCTGAGTTGATGCATCCAACTGATCCCTTGTTTAGAAAAAATTTTTAAATGGGAACCATCCTCTGTAGTGAGAAATAGCATCTTCTGGAGGTGCACTATTGCCCAGCTCCTTTTTGGAGAGTGTATAAAAACAGAAGTCCTGACCACTGGCCACTTGGAGGACATGTGGAAGAAAACTGGTCATTCCCATGGTGACCTGGCTACTGGTTTGAGAAGAGTGGCCAGCAGTTGAGCATGGATCTTTGTTCCATCTGTCTCCCACCTTGGACTGTGGGTAACTTGGGAGCAGGAACCATCAAATGTACCTCTGCTCACAGCCCCGCATATGCCCTGGGCCCAGATTCTTTCTGTCTTCCTGACGCGCTCACCACTGAGACAGTCTCATCCAACTTTACGACTTTAAATATCATCTATTTGCTTTTGACTCAAAAACTTGTGCCTCTAGTCTAGAACTCTCCTCTTAATTCTAGTATTTATTTCTGTTTACCTATCTGGCATCTCCATTTGGATGCCTAACAATCATCTCAAGCTTCAGATGTTCAAAACTGAGCTTCTAGTCTACAGGTGCCTCTGAATCTGATCCACCTGCAGCCTTTTCAGTCTCAATCAGTGGCAACTCCATCATTGCATTTGCTCAGCCAGAAACCGTGGAGTCATTCTTGACTCCTCATTCTCTTACTCCTCAAATCCTGTTGGATCTATCTTCAAAATTTATCAATAATTTTGCCAAGACCTTCACTGCTATCATCTTGGTTCTAAGCTACTATAGTAGACTGAATTATGAGCCCCCAAATGACATGTCCAAATCCTAACCTTTGGAGCCAGTGATTGTGTCCTTGTTTGGAAAGAGGGTTTCCTGATGGAAACCCTGACTTCATGGCCGAAGTCACCACCTGTAGGTGTAATATAGAATCTTAAGATGAGATCATCTTGGGTTTGGGGTGGGCTCCAAATCCAATGATGAGTGTCCTTATTAGAGAAGGGCAGAGGGGGATCAGAGACACATAGACACATGAAGAAATCCATAAGAAGATGGAGGCAGACATCAGAGTTTTGTAATCCGAAACGAAGGGATACCTAGAGCCACCAGAAGCTGGAGAAGGCAAGGAAGGGTTCTCTTCTGCAGGCTTTGTAGAGAGCACAGTCCTGTTGACACCTTGACTGGGGACTTCTAGCCTCCAGAACCGTGAGATAATACATTTTTATTGTTTTAAGTCACCTAGCGTGTGGTAATTTGTTATGACAACCCTAGGACACAAATGCAGTTGCTGTAATCTCTCACCTGGAGGATTGTAATAGCTTCCTAATTCATCTCCATCCTTACCTCCCCATGGACCTTTCTCAATGCACAATCCAGAGCAATCCTTTAAGCTATGTCAGTTCACACTACTCAGAACTGCCAGTGGTTCCAGTTGAACTAAAAATAAAAGCCCCTCACTTTTTAAACCATGACCTTCAAGGCTTTATCTGATCTTCCACTTCCCTGCCCTTACTCTCTGACTCTCTCTCCTTCTTCTCTCTGTCTTGTCTATCCACTCCAGCCACAAAGGCTTCCTCTCTGTTCCCTGAATATGCAAGTACCTTCTCGCTGAGACTCTTGTCCTGTCCGTTCCCTCTGCCTGAAAGGCTCTTTCCCAGATGCCTGCTGCTCACTCCTGGGACTCACAGAAGTCTGTTGTAACTTCACTGAGTTAGGAGATTGATGGGCCCCTCGGAGCAAACAGCTGGGGTTCATTCTCTGTGGACTGATACTCCAAGACAAAAATAGCAGGACAATTGAGGAAGAAGGCTGGGCCCTGCCCAAATAGGAGATAAGAGGCCACATATTTCTCTTTCTCGAAGTCAAGAGACTTTCTCGTCTACACAGGTATAGAAAGACTCCTTGGAGGTCCAAAGCGGGGAGATGCTAAGTGAAGCTAAGTACCCATTGCCTCTTCAGTAGATTCCATCTTGGCTAAGAGATCCTCCCACCACACATGGGAGGATCCTGAGATAAACCAAATATGGACTCTGAACTGGGAAAGTCAAAATCAAAGGAAACCGGGAAGAAATGCCCCATATAAGTGATTTAAATTGCCACGAGGGCACAACTCAGTCCACTTGTGTTTCTATCCACGTGTACTGTACTGCTTTTCCTCCTAATGACACTTTCCTTGTTTTAATACTTTCCAACTTTGTGGGAATTCTTTTCTGCAAAGCCAAAAAAGCCAGGGCATTGTTACTGACCACTGGTCCAGTGGCTAGGATTTGGTGCTCTCATTGCCACGACTCGACCTCCATCTCTTGCTAGAAACCCAAGCGCTTCTTCAAGCTGCTGCAGGTCATCTCCACACCAGAGAGGCCTACCATGACCACTGTTTTAAAAATGAAGCCCTCTGCATTCCTGCTTTGCTTCCTCTGCTTGACATCCCCTCATAGTGTCTATTATTTTCTAGCATGCTCTATCCTTCCTTCACTTATTACGTTTATTGCTTCTCTCTCACTAGAATATAAGCACTCAAGGACAGGGATTCTTGTCTGCATGTTTCTTTTTTTTTTNATGGCATCACTGACTCGATGGACATGAGTTTGAGTGAACTCTGGGAGTTGGTGATGGACAGGGAGGCCTGTCGTGCTATGATTCATGGGGTCGCAGAGTCAGACACTGAGAGACTGAACTGAACTGAAATTGTTCCTAAAAATAATAAAAACATCAGAAACCTAGTTTATCAGATAATTTGGGAATCATCATTCAGCTCCATAAGGCTATCCTTCAATTACAGGTTAATATTTATCTACCACCAAAAGAAAATTTTAGAAAATAAGTAAACCTTAGTTTTACTACAAAACGGCCCCCTTCAAACCAGTCAGCCACTCATTTTAACTACTTCCTTCAAGCAAAAACAATCCCCAGGCAATTATAACTCTGTTGAGATAGAATAACAAGTATAGATTTACCCTACTGCCTGAAATAAGCAGAATAAGGTAGAATTTATGAAACAATGCCTCTTAAATACTTCAAGCAATGAAGGTCACTTATCCCTGAGAGCTGGAAAACAAATAAGATGAGTTTGTGATTGATCTAGCTTGATAAAGTTTAGAGTCTAGAAAATAGGGTAAGCAGATGGAGACTGGGGCTCTCCCTGAGTCAAAGAGATATTTGAAAGTCCAGAAAATTTGAGTAGTTAAAATTCATAGGATAGAGTTCTGGACAGAAAAAGAGCTGCAACAAGAGAGAACTTTGGAGATCTCTAGATGGTATCCTTTGAATAGTTAGCTGAAATTACTCAATGCTGAGAAAATAAGTGCCAGACATTATTAGAGAAAACTACGTGCAGTGTTCATGCATATCTAAGAATAGTGCTTCTTCTCACAGTAGATATGAAACCTTATGATTCACATAGATTTATGTTCAAAGCAAGTTGTATCTCAACGATGGGGAATAATAGCCCTAGATTGACACTGACTCAGGATCTAACATATCTTAAAAGCAAACCCCCTGAATAAAACTCTTATCAAGTAACAATATCGTATCTAAGTTCCAAGAATAAGAATAAAAGATTAGTAGCAGAAAGATAAGTATCAGTAGCCAAGAAAACTGCATTACATAAAATGATAAAGGAAGACTAAGACAGAAGAAAAACGATAAGAGTATTGACCTTCACAGATGAATGAAGAATAATGGAGGCAGTAGCTACATAAGTAAATTTTTAAGATTTTATTATTATTTGAATATCAGTAAAAGATACTTAGTTTCTTAGCATAATAATAATTTTGGATAATGCAAAATGCAATAATGCGAAAGTAAAGTGTATAACAAATTGGCACAAAAAAGAGGAGAACTGAGCATATTGTAAGTCCCTTATATTGTATGAGACATGTCACATATGTGTGTGTGTGCTCAGTTGTGTCTGACTCTTTGTGACCCCATGGACATAGCCTGCCAGGCTCCTCTGTTCATGGGATCTCCAGGCAAAAAAACTGGAGTGGGTTGCCATTTCCTTCTCCAGGGGATCTTCCCGACTGAGGGATCAAACTTGTGGCTCCAGNCTTTGTGACCCCATGGACATAGCCTGCCAGGCTCCTCTGTTCATGGGATCTCCAGGCAAAAAAACTGGAGTGGGTTGCCATTTCCTTCTCCAGGGGATCTTCCCGACTGAGGGATCAAACTTGTGGCTCCAGTGTCTCTTACATTGACAAGTGGCTTCTTTACCAGTGAACCACTGGAAAGCCCCTATGAGACATAGTATAATATCATATAGGGGCTGAATCTAAAAATGTATAAATATATATTGTAAAGCCCAAATCATTCACTAATTAACAAAAAAAAGAGTTATAACAAGTAAAACAGTTGAAATACAATCTTAACAAGATTTTATTCTAAAAGAAGACTGATAAAGATAAAGAGGAGCAAAGAGCAAAGTATAGATGAGACAACTTTATAGTAAATAGATGATTGTGATAAACCTAACACTATCAATAATACCATTTATAAATATTCTAAAAACTATAAATAAAACAGGGATTGTGAGAATAAATTAGAAAAAGTGAAAGATCATTACAGTCTTCCCACATAAAATCACACTTTTAGGTAAACAGACACCAAGCTAAAACACAATTTAAAACTAGAGTGGCTATATTATCATCAAAATAGCTTTCAGAAAAAGGTAGATTATTGGAGATTAAGAAGTTTATTGTATAATTATAAAGGATTAATCAAAGAAAATACACCAGTCTCAAGTGTTTATGCATCAAAGTTTCCAAATCAGTTTTCAGTCATGCAGTTGTGTCCAACCCTTTGCAATCCCATGGACATCAGCACATCAGGCTTCCCTTTCCATCACCAACTTCCAGAGCTTACAAACTCATGTCTATCATGTCATCATGCCATTCAACCATCTCATCCTCTGTTGTCCCCTTCTCCTGCCTTCAATCTTTCCCAGCATCAGTGTCTTTTCAAANTTCCCTTTCCATCACCAACTTCCAGAGCTTACAAACTCATGTCTATCATGTCATCATGCCATTCAACCATCTCATCCTCTGTTGTCCCCTTCTCCTGCCTTCAATCTTTCCCAGCATCAGTGTCTTTTCAAATGAGTCACTTCTTTGGATGAGATGGCCAAAGTATTGGAGTTTTAGCTTCAGTATCAGTCCTTACAATGAATATTCAGGATTGACTGGTTGGACCTCCTTGCAGTCTAAGGGACTCCCAAGAGTCTTCTCCAAAACCACAATTCAAAAGCATCAATTCTTTGGTGCTCAACTTTCTTTACGGTCCAACTTTCCAATCCATATATGACTACTGGAAAAATCATAGATTTGACTATATGGACCTTTGTTGGTATAGTAATGTCTCTAGCTTGGTCATAGGTTTTCTTCCAAGGAGCAAGCATCTTTTAATTTCATGGCTGCAATCACCATCTGCAGTGATTTTGGAGCCCCCCAAAATAGTCTGTTATTGTTTCCCCATCTATTTGCCAAGAGGTGATGGGACCAGAGGCCATGATCTCAGTTTTCTGAATGTTGAGTTTTAAGCCAACATTTTCACTCTCCTCTTTCACTTTCATCAAGAGGCTCTTTAGTTCTTCTATGTGGTGTTATCTGCCTATCTGAGATTATTGATACTTCTCCGGGCAATCTTGAGTTCTGCTTGAGTTTCATTCGGCCCAGGATTTCACATGATGTACTCTGCATATAAGCTAAATACGCAGGGTGACAATATACAACCTTGGTATACTCCTTCCCCAATTTGGAAACAGTCTGTTTTTTCATGTCCAGTTCTAACTGTTGCTTTCTGACCTGCATACAGATTTCTCAGGAGGCAAGTCAGGTGGTCTGGTATTCCCATCTCTTGAAGAATTTTCCACAGTTGGTTGTGATCCACACAGTTTTCAAACACATGAGGTAAAATATCAGAAGTACAAGGAGAAATAAAGAACACCATAATTGTAGTTAGATTATGTTATAGTTCTCTTTCATGATATATCAAAAGTTGTGAAATGCTGATAAAACAATACTTAGTGGAATTTATAGCACAGAACATTAATTTTATAATAAAAAGAGCAAAGATTTCAAATCAATGACTCAGCTTTCACTTAAGAAACCTTAAAAGAAAAACAAAAGAAAGATAACATAAATAGATGAAATATAATAAGATCACAGAAAAAAACAGCAGGGAAATACAAAACAAATGAATAAGCAAAAGTCCCAAAAGTTACACCTCAAGTTTGTTCTTGAGAAAAGCCACATATACACAAAAATGAATTTTATTTCTACAATTAGCAATAAAAATTGGAATTAAAAATAATATTTAAAAAACACCAAGATAAGTCAGACAGAAGAAATGGAATCACCTATAGAGTAAAAACTACAAAATGGTGATGAAACTGGTATCAAGTTTGATAAAATACACAATGAAACATAAAGTTTCCAGAAAAATATTCAATGTATGTATGAATATTTGATTATTGAAAAAGGTATTCCTGTTGATCATTCCTGTAAAATAAACAAAAGGAAGGATATTTTAAAATCTTTTACTCCTACCAGCTCTGTCATGACTTTTAAACTTTATTTCCTCTAGTTAACTGCATTCTATTGTAAGGATGAAATGAATGCATTAATTATCTTTTAAAAATGTTGAATCAGACATACTCATAAAAATTGAAAACAAAAAAATGGTAATATTGTAATATTCAGTGATAATAACATAACTTTCTTGTAACCTGAACCCAGGCTTCCCAGGTGACACTAGTGTTAAAGAACCTTTCTGACAATGCAGAAGGCGTAAGAGATGCGGGTTCCATCCCCAGGTCAAGAAGGTCCCCTGGAGGAGGGAATGGTAATCCGCTCCAGTATTTTTGCTGGGAGAATCCCTTGGACAGAGGAACCTGGTGGGCTACGTTCCATAGGGTCCTACAGATTTGGACACAACTAAAGCAACTTAGCACACACATATGCAACCTGAACCCAGAAGCAGAATCTGTTAATACCAGAAAAACTCCCTTATACTCAATTTAAATCGCATCACTTCCTAATTCCTAAGACACAACCGTTAACTCTGGGCTCTCAATTCTGTTGCACTGGTCTATGTGTCCATTGTTATGTTAGTAACACAAGTTTTATTTAGTACCTTTGTAGTGTAATTTGAAATCAGGAAATGTGATGCCTCCAGCTTTATTCTTTTGTCTCATATTGCTTTGGCTATCAGGGGTCTTTTGTAGTTTCACACAAATTTTAGGAATTTTTTTTCCTATTTCTATGGAAAATGCCATTGGACTTTTGAAATTTCATTGGAGTTTACTTTCACTTTTGGTAGTGTGGACATTTTAACAGTATTAATTCTTCTGATTCATAAATATTTGTTTGTGTGTTCTTCAATTTATTTCAACAAAGACTTTTAGTCTTCATCCGACTAATCTATCACTTCCTTGTTTAATTTTTTTCCTTAGCATGTTATTGTTTTGATGCTATTGTAAATGGATTGTATTATTTCTTTTTCAGATGTTTCATTATGTATAGAAATGTAACTAACTTCTTTATACTGATTTTGTATCCTGCCACTTTTATGAATTTAAGTTCCAACAACTTTTAAGTTGAGTCTTTGGTATTTTTTATGTATAAAATGATGTGATCTGCAAATAAAGACAATTTTAATTCTGTCATTCTGATTTAAATTCATTTACTTCTTTGTCTTATCTTATTGCTCTGGCTAGGACTTCCAGTACTATGTTGAATGAGTGGGCTTTCTGTTCTTGTTTCTTATCTTTGAGGAAAAGCTTTCAATTTTTTACCCACTGAGTATAATGTAAACTGTGGGTTTATAGCATATAGCCTTTATTATGTTGAGTTTCTTTCTTAAATACACAAAATGTTGAAGATATGTATCATGAAAGAATGTTGATTTTTTTTCAATTTTTCTTTGCATCTGTTGAGATGATAATATAATTTTTCATAATTTTTCTTCTTTCATTCTGTTAAAGTGGTATATATAATAAATTGGTCTACATATGTTGAGCCATCCTTGCATCCTAAGTGTAAATTCCCCTTAATCGTGGTGTATAATACTTTTAATGTGCATTTGAATTCACTTTGCTAATATTTTGTTAAGAACTTTGCATCTATCTTTATCAGGGAACTTGGTCTATCATTTTCTTATCTGGGTTTACTATGAGGGTAATGTTGACCTTGGGCTTCCCCCGTGACTCAGCAGTAAAGTACCTGCCTGTCAATGCGGAGACACAAATTCAATCTCTGGGTCAGAATGAATCTCTGGAGAAGGAAATGACAACACGCTCCAGTATTCTTGCCTAAGAAATCTCATGGAGCAAGGAGCCTGGTGAGTTATAGTCTGGGGTCACAAAGAGTGAGGCACATCTTGGAGACTAAACAACAACAGCAATGACAATGTTATTTATTGTTGAATTTATTTATTCAACAATGTTGTTTATTCAANGGGGTGTGGGGGGTGGGGGTGTGTGTGGTGTGTGTGTGGTCATAGCTCTATTCAGATAACTTCTCTTCACTTTTCCTCTGTGCTCCCCACACACAAGTCATGTTTCTCTCATCATCAGCATAGCCAGTAGTCCATCCAAAAGAGAAGCAGAGATTCCAAACCCAGAAATCTGTGTTTCTGATTTTTTTTTTTTGCTGAGAAAAAAAGTAGTGCTAGATGGCCCATGAATGATATGAAGCTGTGATCTGATGTCTTAAAGATTTAGGAACCCATCTTGCCCTTGGTGTGAAAAATCACCCCAGTGCCCTTGGGACCAGTCATGGTGGTCCCCTGAATTTGTGGGGTGGCTCTGATTTCCCAGTACCTTCAACGGACTAAGTAGGTGATGAAAATTCAAGTAAATAATACTCATTAATGTTATGATCATGTATGGCATTTTCTATTACTAAATGATTCCCATACACAGATATTATTCACTTAAATAATCAATCACTGTCAACAAATTACAGGATGCAGAGAAGCAAATTAGCAAAATGAACTATGGAGGTAAAATTCATTTGAAATTCAATTTAGTCACAACATTAGCTTTCAACTAGTCTGCCCAATGGTTTGAGTGCCTTCTTTTGGCAGAGTTTTTTTTTTTTTAAATTTAATAAATGCAATTAACCTTTTTACTGTTCAATTGCTTTTGGGTGCCACGATGCTATTACATGACACCTATGATCTAGGAGTGAAATAATTAAATGATGACGTGAGATGAGGACATCAGGGCAGTCTTATGACTTAGGGGTGGGACATGAATTAGGGGTGGGACAACAGAAAGGTCTGGGAGGTGGGGATGGGTGTGCATTTGCACCGAGCCTTCCCCAGGGAGCATCTGATATTGCTGCGTCATCCTGAGATTTGCAGAGAAACCTTCTCAAGACCCATCTCCCACTCTGGATTCCTCACTGCCTATTCCACACACTGCATGGTGCATTCTACATTTCCTGCTGATTCCCCTGAAAAGCCAGCCCCTCCCCCACTACCACCTTCCCTTTCTTGATTCTATGAGTCCTTTTCTTCAGTCACTCTAGCTGGAGAGTGGGAGTCACCTCAGACTCCTGTCTTTCCCTCCACTCCCACAGGAGAGTGAGTCACATCACCCCTTCATGCCTTCTTCCCTTGGAACCTGCTTCTCTCCCCTGCTGTGTGCGCCTGTGGCTTCCATGAACGATCTGGGTCCCGACCTCCACTCTCTTCTCACCTCTGCATGGCTGCATCCTTGTTGCCACCTCATGGTCCACGCTGCATGCCTCTGCCAGGTTGAACAGACAACCCTCAGACTCAAGATCCTGCAACTCCTCTCCAGTGTCCACAAGATCAAGCCTGGGCCTCCCATCCATCAGTCCCTGGCCGTCCTCACCACCCTCAGTGGCCTGGCAGGCAGTTTCCCCAACATCTCCTGCCTCTGTTTCCGCTTATACCCAGATTGCCCTTCAAATTGTATCTTCCTCCTTGTCTCCAAACCTGTTCCTCACTTTCCTGCTCTCACATCTTCACTCCTGCCAGCCATGCCATCTGGGAAAAAAAAAACAAAAACCCTTTCCATTTCTCGCTCTGAAGAATCCTTACCCAAGGCCCAGCCCAGTCCCACATCTGTCATTAAGCCTTCTCAACAGCATGCTGGTCTCCAGAGATGGGTCTTCTTCCAATAGTTCAAGTGCTCACCGTCTGGGGTGCTCCTTTTGATCCTTAATAACTTGCTTTGTGTTTCTTTCCATGCTCTCAGCTGTGTAGTACAGTCTTTGAAAGCAAGGACATGCCTTGTGGTCCCTGCTTGTTGCTAAACGGGTGAAGCCATTTCTAAGCCTTCCTTGGAAAAGGACAACACCAGTTTCTTTTGTGTTCTGCGTTCAGGGATGTCTTGGGGTGGGCAACTCAGATGTGCTGAGAGCAGGAAGCTCTGCTTGGAGGGGAGTGTGGTCGGTGGGCTGATGGGATTTTCTGCATATGGACTGAGGACATGCCCATCTGTGGGTTCTGAACTGCATCCCTGGTTATTCCAGATCACCCCATTATCACAACAGAGCTGCCCCGCTGCTGGGGGAGCTGCACATTGAGGCAGATTTCCATCCTCCCTTCATGAGGAGCACAGGGAAATAAGTCACATTTAGACATCAGGAGACCGCTATCCTTTTTTTTTTTTTAATATACAATTGTAAACATTTATTTATGTCTGGCTCTGCTGGGCCTTTGTTGCCGTTTGGGCTTTTCTCTAGTTGTGGAGATGAGGGGCTGCTCTCCAGACATGGTGCGCAGGCTTCTCAGTGCAGGGCCTCCCTTGTTGCAGAGCACAGGCTCTAGGCACTCAGGCTTCAGCAGCTGTGGCTTCCAGGCTCTAGAGCACAGGCTCAATAGTTGTGCACACAGGCATATTTGCTCTGCCATATGTGAGATCTTCCCAGATCAGGGATCGAACCCATGTTTAGGACACCTCTATCCTTCAGCAACCGGGAACAGAATTCTTCAGGGGTCTGTGGAGCATCTCCACGTATTCTTGGGGTTCTTCTCCCAGATGCTGAGCTTGTCTCTCTCAAGTCTGAGGGTCAAAAGAAACAGTCTCACTTATCTCCTTTCTTCCAAAATTCAAACTACTTCTGTGGCATCTGGTACTCCTCCTGACATGTGGTTCTGATGTGTGTGGATTTGGTGATCAAGGTACCACATTCCCATGGGCTGGCCCAGCATCTGGGCTGGAGTCAGGTTGTTCTTTGCCAAGGGATGAGACATGAAATTACAGTCTAAGGGGGTTTCAGATCACTTTGGCCGCTGAGCCACCATCTCCTCCAGCCCACCAATTCTTTGAGATACTCTTTGAGAAAAAGCCAGCAAGGCAGGTTCCTCCTAGGCTCTTTCCTGGTTTTAAGTTTTGGCTCAACATGTCCTGAGTGCCTCTATCAAGAACTGTAGTAGCTCTGTGCCTCTTTAAAAGAAGACACCCTTTTCTGCGACATTGTTTAATGCATAAATGAAACAAAGTATGGTTAACACTTAGCACAATGTCTAAGATACTGTGGGTTTTCTGCAAATGTTTGTTTCTTTCAGATCCCAAATAAATAACCCAGGGTATAACTGTACTTGGGAGAATATGGTCGAAAAATGACTACATCTCAGGCAGCCCTGGCCTGACCTCCAGGGAGCAGGACCTAGGCTCTGACCGCAGCTCTTAGCCTCCTTTCCCTGCCACTCCCATCCTCCTTGGCCATCTGCAGCCCTCATCTGCCCTAGCCTCAACACAGGCCTTCCTGGAGAGGCAGAGAGAGAAGTGGGAAAAGGAAGACAGGATTAACCTCCCCACCAGCACCTTGAAGGACATAGAGCCCCCCAGTCCAGAGGACGTTCCCATGCCAACACTTCTCACATTAATACAAACAACTTCGTGCTTTTCAGAGAAATGGAAGTAATCAGAGGATACAGTGGGGTCAAGGGAGGGTTTTTTAAAAGATGGGAAGTATGATTTTACAGTTACTGATGGAAAGCATCAAATAGAGAAGAACTATTTGGAAGAGAGAGTCTTCCACTGCATCTGGTTTTGCAGTACTATCTGGTTTCCTTCATCCCCCTTAAATTTTAGGTTAAATTTCCCTTTTTTGTGTCAGTTACCCCCTTATACTCAATAGAGGTAAGCATAGTCCAGTGGGAAGAACTTTAGAATTTGAGTTTACATCTTGCTTCTGCCACTTATTGGCTGAGTGGCCTCTCTAGACCTCCATCTCCTTTCTAGAATGCCAATAATAATAATAATATTAGATTGGTGCAAATCTAATAGTGGTTTCAGACCATGAAATTTAAATCATTATAACTAGGCTCAAACACATCTTTATTAATCAAAACAGGAACCAGTATAATCAACAAACACATTTTTGCCAGTGAGAAAGAAGTTTGTTTATTCCTGTAACATAAATATTTGTGCTTTTGGATTTGACAAACTCCTGGAAAGCATTTTCCCTGCCAAAAGTTGCTGAGATGCTTGAAGAGGTGGTGGTCGGCTGGCGAGCGGTCAGGTGAATACAGTAGATGATATATAACATAACCATATTTATTAAGAATATATTCCAATATCAAATGTCAAATTTCAACAGTGTAAAAGCCACAATTACTTTTACACCAACCTAATATTTACCTCTTGAATTTGTTGTGAGTATTAAAGAAGTAGTATTCGTCCTGGAGCAGTTCTTAGCTAGGAACTCAAAAGTAGTCATTGCTGTTGTTACCATTCTCTTACCAAAAGGTTATTCCACATCTTCCTGAGATGCACTGAGTTCCTTGCTAGGAGGCAACCGTTTCTTTGGCATCAGCCATGGGTCAGAGTACCAGATCCCAAGATCTGACTGTATAATTGTGTGTGCATGGAGAGAGCTAAAGATAAATCCAGGTCTGGAGTTACATTCTCATGCTACGTATTTATCCAGTTGTTCCCTTCTCAGAACCACTTTTCTCATCTGAAATTTCAACCTTCAGCTGGAGGAGGTCACAAAAGAATAACTGGTATTCACAAGCCTTTAATTTTATTTTTTAAAGTTTTTTTTTAATGTGGGCCATTTAAAAACGTCTTTATTGAATTTCTTACGATATTGCTTCTGTTTTGTTTTGATCTTTTGGCTTGGAGTCATGTGAGATCTTAGTTCCCCAATCAGGAATCCATACCCCCTGCACTGGAAGGCAAAGTCTTAACAACTGGACCACCAGGGAAGACTCCCAGGCCTTTAAAACTCCTCTGTTCGAAAATTCAGACTCACCAGGGACCCACTCTAGTTTTCCTTGAAACTTGGCTCATTCGATGGGAAACAGGAACGAGCAATGGGTGACAGCCTGAGAAGCTCTGTTGGAGGACCCACGGACCATCTAGAACAGTGGCTGTCAAACTCTGCTACATGCTGATATCACCTGGGGAGTCCCTGCCCCGGGATTCTGATTGATTGGCATGGGCCAGGGCATAGGGCCTTTTAGAACTTCTCCAGATGACTCCATTCTGCAACAGAATTGAGAACCATTGGATGAAGAAGCTCTCCAGCCTCCTCAGTGGGATAGCCTGCCCTCCCCTGTGCCTCATCCAGACTAAGCCAGCCCTTCACTGGGAGTCAGGAGACTGACTCCTTCATTCGATTGTTCAAGTGTTACTGCCGCTCACAGCGTCTCCAGGGCCCTGTCCCTGCCCGTGTGGGTGAGCCGCCCTCATCTAACACCCTCAGTCCTTGCATTCTCATACGCGCTCTTCATAGCATTTCTCCCTTTGTGAATCACTTGCTTTTCTTCTCCACATCTGTGAATTTCTTGAATGTAAAGACTAGGTCTTCCTTTCTTATTCTCAGTGCCTAAAATGTTTAAGTGAGTGAATGCATATATTAGTATGAATGAATGAATCCAACTTCAGAAGGGAGGCAGTGTAACAGAGCATGGCATCTGGAGAAGACAGGTTTCAACTCAGATCCCAGCTCTGCTACTTAGTAGCCACACGCCATGGCTTCCCCAGTGACTCAGCAAGTAAAGTATCCGCCTGCAATGCAGGGAGACTCAGGTTCGATTCCTGGGTCAGGCAGAGCTCCTGGAGGAGGAAATGGCAATCCACTCCAGTATTCTTGCCTAAAAAATCCCATGGACAGAGGAGCCTGGCAGGCTACAGTCCAAAGAGTTGCAAAGAATCAGACACTACTGAGAACACACACACACACACACACACACACACACACACACACACACACTCTGTGACAAAGACCCAGCGCAGCCCCCCCAAATGTTAGCTCTTATTAGAATGGGCGAGGGCTGCTATTTGCACCTTTGTGGGCATTTAGACGCTGCCCTCATTCCTTAACTCCTCTTGATCCTGGGATTCCTCCCCCAGTAAGGAGAGTGTTTCTGGGCAGCCTGGGTGAGCAGGATGCTCCTTCCTCCGCCCTCTGTGTGTCAGCTCCCCCAGCCATGGGTGGGAATCTCTGAGGTGAGCAGTTTAAAGGAGGCTTTTAACTTCGTTGCTGTTTTGTGTTGATTACAGGGCAGGTGGAGACAGCTGTTGTGATTGCGCGGCATCTGCTGTGGCCTGTCAGCCCCCGTCAGACTCACCCTGAGGGCAAATAGGGCTCCAGCTGATGAAAAGCTTAGCCGCAGTCTCTGAAACAGCCCGCAGCTGCTGCCCTGGCCTTTGCTCTTATTTTTCACGTGCTTGGGCAGTTCCAGCCCTCAGCCCAGCCAGGGCTAGAGAGCAGGCACCCGAGTGCCTTTCTCGTAAGATCATGTTACTGAGCACGCTCTCTTGCTCCACCTTAAAGCACATCAAAGACTTGAGCAAAAGCAGCCTGGCCAGGGATGCGGAAGCAGCTGTCTACTTGATGTGTTTCTAGGGTCGCTGGAAAAAGCCCTGGAGCCCCAAATATTTTCCTGCTAGAAGGTTGAAACTCCACCATTAGGTACCAATCTCATGATTTAAAGCAGCAGCTCTCAAAGTGTGGTTTCCCTGCAACCCAGCAGCAGCAGCACTTGAGAGCTCATTAGAAATGAGAATGTTGGGACTTCCCTGGTGGTCCAGTGGTTGAGATTCTGCACTTTCAGTGCTTCCACTGCAGGGGATGTAGTTTGATCCCAGGTTGGCAAACTAGGAGTCCACGCTGAGAGGCGGCCAAAATTCTTAAAAACAACAACCAACTCCCTACCCCCAGAAAAAACACAGAAATGCAAATTCTCAGTTTCCACCCACACTCTGAAATCAGGATCTGGGAAGGAGAGTGTGTTTAACGTGCCCTGACAGTGATTCTGATGCACTGGTGATCCCACTGAAAGGAGGCTGTTATCCAGAAGGGCTAAAACTCAGCAAGGTGATAGGTTGGAGCCTGAGACAGGAACAGGGAGATGGGTGGGAAGTTCTTGTCTGGACAATGCAGTCAGACAGACTCAGAACAAGACTGTTTGGCTCTGCTTTCTAGCTCTGGGGACAAATTGCTTAATCTCTTTGGCTTTCATTTGGATTATGAAATTCAAATTGTACAGCCAGTTCAAAGGCAAAAATGAAACAAGATATATCAAGTACTTGCAGATACTAAGTGCTTAGTGAGGACTCATATCCTCTCCCCACCCCATCCTCACCTCATTTCCCATAGAGAAGTCGAGGTCAAGTGCCAGGGTAGGGGAGAGGGTCACACAGATGGGGACTTGTGAATCGCAATGGCGTGGGCCAGAGAAAAAGACCATAGCGGTGGATGGGATGCTAAGAGAAGGAGCAGAAAGGAGAATAAGCAGTTCCCCTTCAGACTGCCCCCTCTGGTGCTCTCTGTTTTGCAGGGGCTGACCCTGAGGGGCAGGGTCCACCTCCAGTGGCGCCGTCTCACCACCATACTTCCCAGATGCTGGGTGGGGCTAGTTCTTTGCTTATCTTTCTCCTACTTCATTCTAACCTCTTTCAGGTACATGACTTAGAGATCTAAATCTTTCCTGCAGGGAGATGACTGGTGGAATCATAGACGTGGGGAACTTTCTTGTATCTCTGGGTCCTCAGCGTTGAGAAGAAGGTCAGCAATTAATGCAAAGGCCACCCGGGAGACTGGACTCCTTTGCAAATACTTCCAGGGACTCCCAAGGAGCCAACAGGCAGGTAGCGGAGAGCATCTGAAGAGAGGCAGATGTGGCCCTGGAGAAGCAGATGCAGGTGCCCCAGAGAAGCCTGCTTTCCTTTCTTTTAAAGACTTCACATCGCATCTTGAGACTTTGATGGGAAGACAAATTAAGATCTCAGTCTCACTAAGCAGTCTCACGTGATGTGGTTCTGGGGTAATGATACCTCAATTTCCCTAACTCCCCATTGCCAGGAATTTCAGAGTCAATGTTTCATCATTAATTTAAGGCATCTCTTTTAGAGCTCACATCTCCATTAAGCTATGTTCTGGGCTTTTGAGTCAGCTTATATTCAAACCCCAGCTCTACCATTTATTAGTGATTATGTTCTGGGTTAAATATTTAACCTCTTCAAGACTCATCTCCTGCCTTTGTGAAATGGGAACAGTGATTATGTACATAAGTGTATGTATATAGCTATAATTATTTCAAGGGTTAAAAATATGCAGCACTGTTTGGGTTTCTCATGCACGTATTCCTTTAAAGTTACAAAAAGAGAGAAGGGTGTAAGGGCTGAAGAGAATGGTTGAGATCAGAGAGGGCTAGCAGGTATCCCATGGGTGGACTTGCACTATCTGGGCTGCAAAGGATTCCAAACCCGACCCCAGTCTCTGCAGAAGAATGTGTGACTGACTGAAAATGTCTGCTCCAATCTGGGCAGGGGTCTGGTAGCACGTGCAACCCACTTTTGCCATGTCTGCTCTAGATGCCTCCTCCTTGAAGGCAAAAAGACAGGCTGTGACTCTTGCAATTACCTGCAGTAGAGGTATAGAAGCCATTACCTGGCATCTCCAAAGGCTCACACAGGAAGAGTAACTCAGCTTCTTAACTGAACGCCATCTCCCAACATCATCTTGGAACAGGGTGTGCTGGTCACAGCACACCTCCTCTTGATCTTTGTGATGAAAGTCCTTGATGTCGACTCACCAGGAGAGAAAGGGGAGTGCTTGCTCCGTAGTGGCAGGAGACAGATGTTTGGTGATGCTGGTTTCATCAGGATGGGCTGGGGAGGTGGGGACTAAGAGGTGGCTGAGCGTCCCAGGGGAAACCCAGCTCCAGCCCCTTGGCTATTTGTCAGGTTAACTGTGGCTTTTGTGTGTTTCCCAGATGGAGGTCTGTAAGGCACACAGGTGATTTACATTATTAATCAACTGGATCTTTTTTCCTTCCTAATAATCTCATCTCCCTCAACAGCTGTGGAAACGCTTTGAAAAGCAGGCCTGTGCAATGCAAGGCCACAGGGTGGGCCCCTGGTCCCTTGGGACAGCAAGCACTGTCTGGGACCCTTGGGACTTTGAAGCAAAGTGTGAGTCGCTCAGTTGTGTCCAACTCTTTGCAACCCCATGGACTATACAGTCCATGGAATTCTCCTGGCCAGAACACTGGAATGGGTAGCCTTAGGGATCATAAAAAGGTTTTGATTTTAAAATCAGAAGAAATAATGAATATAGAATAATGAATCCAGCCAGAATTATATTTGTCTTTATACCAATGCAATCATAAAGTATCTTTTTTTAATCATATATCATTTTTTTTTACACCATTCCCATTGAGACAAGTCCAATACTTTGTAGCAAATACATGATTTTAAAAAACAAAATTAAACAAAACGCCTCAGTCAGAGATGCCTCAGCCTTAGTTGATGGCTGACCAGATTGGAGCTCATGATGTGTTTAAAAAATAAAAGTCTGGAAATCCACCAAACATTTCTAATATCAACCAGAAGATGTCCTGGTTAAAGTCCCTAAAATACAAAGAAATGATTATTTCTTTATACTTTCTTTGGTCATTTTAAAGAATTTTTATAATAGAAGGAGCCTACAAAAATGCAAGTGTCTAGGGCCTAGGGAAATTATAACTTGGCCCTGAGCACGGGGTATGGAAGAGATTTGAACTGGTTCTGGAATCAAAGCTGCGATCCTACCTCAGTTCTGCTGACCCCATGACCTTGAGCAAGCCATTCACCTGGGGTTTCAGTTTTCTTGGGGTTCAGTGCCTATAAGCGCAGGGGAGGGCTGGGGGCCCCTTTTCTCCCCTTCCTCTCGGCCCCAGCTCTAGAAAATAACTGAATTGTGGGAGAGTGTGAAAACACACACTGGGTATATAAAAGGTCGAATTCTCATTACCTGGAAGGAAGCTGGGCAGCCCCCATTTGGGCCAGGAATGGACAGCTCCAGAGGACAGGTGAGTGTGTTCACAATACCCTAACACCATAACATCCACCAGGCAATCACCATCTGTCCCATTGCTGAGAAAAAGAAAGCTAGGGAGATGCTGGGTGAGTAGGCTGGGTCTTTCAGTGGTTGCGGGGACTCCAAGAAACCACAAAACTCTGGGCAGAGTGCAGAACTGACTTCTGAAATAAGCCAGGGTGCAGAGGGGAATGGAGAGGAAGGCAGGAGGGGCTCCAGGTTGAGAGGCTTGACCAACCTGCAGACCAAGGGCTGGTCATCCTGCTTGTGCTCCACAGGGTACCTGAGCGGAGACGGAGATCTGGAAATTAAAGGGATTTTTCAAAAATAGGCTTTGGGAGAGTACTACTACTACTACTAAGTTGCTTCAGTTGTGTCCGACTCTGTGCGACCCCATAGACGGCAGCCCACCAGGCTCCCCGATCCCTGGGATTCTCCAGGCAAGAACACTGGAGTGGGTTGCCATTTCCTTCTCCAGTGGATGAAAGTGAAAAGTGAAAGTGAAGTCGCTCAATCTTGTCCAACTGTTAGAGGAAAACGGGAAAGTTTGATTAGGGCCTGCTGTTCGGGGGTGTGATACAATGTATTCCTTCTGCCCAGGGAATTACCATAAATCCATGTTACTCTTCCCAGCTCTAGCTGTTGAGTTGTAGGTTTTGGCGATGTCACTGATTGCCAGACAAACCCAGCGTGTGAACCCATATGCCTCCTTGCTCTTCCTCTCCTCTTCTTCAAAGCTTTCTTTGCTTTTTCTCCCTTCTCCTCTGGCCTAATACTGCTCTCCCTTCTCGCCCTTTCCTCTGCTTTCTCCCCTTGCTCCAGAAAGCAGAGAGCAGCATGCCCAGTGGAGATCTCCCCACTGTGGGGACCCCAAGCGGGAGGGTCAGGAAGCCTCCCTGAGAACAGTGGTATCTATCTTTCTTCTAGTAGGTGGAGCTCTAAATAGCTTAGTCTGACTGCAAAGTTAACCTGAGTTCTGTTGGTGGCATTACTAATTTGAATACCATTTCTTTTCTTCTCCTTGAGCACCTTGGCAGAATGGAGTGGGGAAACGGAGACAGCATTTTTCCTTATCTGAGAACGGATGGTTCCCCACTTAGCCTTGGAGAGGTCAGACAGCTGGGCCCCACCCCACCACCCCACAGGACAGGGTCAGCGGTCTGGGAGCCGGTGATGCCAGGGCCCTCATCTGCAGGGGCAAACCAAGCCTGGTGTCAAAAAGGAAACCCCTTACTCCTCCTCTGCCTGCGCCCTAGGGAAAGAAAAGCAGGGGATAGCTTAGAAACAGAGGCAGTCCAGTCCTTCCCAAGGGCTGTTTGGGGTGGAGATGGTGGGCTGGGCAAACGCATGGGCTGGCAGAGCCCTCTCTGTCTCTGAGACCTCCCCACCCAGGGCTGCTCATAAACATGGTTTCAAGGCTGCTGTAATTAAGAATCAAAGAGATGAGTGTTCAAACAATTGAAGGTCATTTTGAAAGCTTATCAGCTGGGCAACATGGTAGCAGTTTTTTAAGAACTTGGCTACTAAGCAGGTGTTCTCAGATCCTCCTGGAAATAAGCATGTGCAAGATTCCTAGAGACACAGTTTGGAAATGTGCCACTCAAAATATACCCTTTGATCCAGTAATTTCACTTCTGAATTTATTTTAAGAAACCCATAAACGTCATAAAGAATTACTCACAAAAATGGCCACTGCAATTTTTAGTACAGTAGTGAAAAATTTGAGATTTAGAGGAGTGGCTAGCTAAGTTGTGGTATATTTATTCAATGAAATTCTGAATATCCATTAAAATTACTGTAGATAGGGATTTATCGACTTGGAAGTTGTCCATGATATACTGTTTAGAGGAAAAAGTTGTTTTCTAAGCAGTATGGATATTAAGATCTTATCTTTTAAAGAAAAAAATATATCATTTACAAGTGTATTAACTATCTGTTTATCAAATTACTCCCCAAACTTTGTGCTTTAAAATAATAAGCATGTATTGCCTCATACTTTCTGTGAGTCAGGAATTCAGAAGTGGCTTCTGGTTCATAGTCCCTCATGAGAGTATAGTTGAAATGTCAGCTGGGCCTATGATAACCTGTGTCTAAAGACATATCCGTAAATGGGGATAGAGGACACTTCCAAGATAGCTCCTTTTGTGGCTGTTGGCAGGAGGCCTCAGCTTCTTACCCACACATCTATGCATAGGACAGCTCTTGTATCCTCGTGGTGTGGCAACTGGGTTCCCCCAGAACAGGGGATCCTAGAGAACAAGATGAAAATCACAACATTTTTCATACCTCCCTCAGCAGTCCGACTTTGTGACTTCTGCAACGCCCTATTGCTTTTGCAGATTTACCCTGGGCAATGTGGGAGGGAGCTACACAACAGCATGAATACTAGGAGGGATCACGGGGTCACCGCAATGTGTGTACTCATTCAGTACATGGGTTTGGGGTGCCTGCTGAGCAAAAGACCCTACTTCCTCTTCACTGAGGGTGTGCACAAAAAGAGGGACAAGGTGTCTGCTCTCCTGGAGATCACATTCTAGGGGAGAGGGAAGAGACCATAGGAAGTAAACAAAGTCATTACAAACAGTGATCAGTGAGTGACGGGGACACTGGGGGAGAGGATATCAGAGAAGTAGGCAGGGGCAGGTGAGAAAGAATCTGTCTTGTAGGTCATGTGAGAATTTAGCTTTTCTTATAAGTGTGATATAAAGGGGGGTTTTAAGTAGAGCAAATCATGACCTGATTTATATTTAAGAATATCACTCTGGCTTGGTGCAAAGAATGACTTGAGGGGGCAAAAGTGAAAGCAGAGAGACCAGTTAGGAGTTTGTTAAGAATAGTCTGGTGATGGTGGCCTGGCTAGTGACACAAGAGATCCCCACGGTACAGCGGAACTGTGGAGGGTTGAGGTACAGAGACAAAGACAGTGAGATGGAGCTGCTTTGAATGAGCATCACAGGGGAGGGAATCGGAGATGGAGTAGACGCAGGAGGGATGTGGTGTTGTGCAGGTTGAATCGCGTCCCTCTGAAAGTTATGTAGACGTCCTAACCCCTAATACCTGTGACTGTAATTTTGAAATTTACATCTTAAGATGTAAGTTAAGATGAGGTCATACTGGAGGAGGGTGGTGCCTTAATACAAAATGATTCGTGTCCTTATAAGAGGGGAGAAGAAACACCCAGGGAGAATGCCACGTGAGGACAGAGGCGGAGCTTGGAGAAGCAGCTGCAAGCCAAGAAACATAAAGGATTGGTAGCCACCACCAGGAGCTGGGAAGACTCAAGGGAGTCTCACCACGGATTTTGGGTGGAACATGGTCCTGCCAACACCTCGATTTTGGTGTTCCACAACTGTGAACAACTTCACACAATTTCACACAAATTCCATACAATTTGGTGTGGATTTTAGGTTCCACAATTGTGAGATAATACAGTTTTGTTGTTTTCAGCCACTCAATCTGTGGTACTTTCTTATAGTAGCCATAGGAAATGAATACAGTGGTCTAGGAGGAGATATTTATATTTTTATTGAAGTATAATTGATTTACAATGTTATGTTAGTTTCTGGTTACAGCAAAGTGGTTCAGTTTATATTATACATACATATATATATATATTCTTTTTCAGATCCTTTTCCATTATGGTTTATTGTAAGATATTTCATATAGTTCCCTGTGCTATATGGTAGGACCTTATTTTTTAATCTGTTTTATGTATAGTAGTTTGTATCTAAGTAGCTAATCTCAAACTCCTAATTTATCCCTTCCCCGTTCCCTTCCTACCTTTTCCCCTTTGGTAACCATAAGCATGTTGTCTATGTCTGTGCGTCTGTTTCTGGTTTGTAAATGCGTTCATCTGTGTCAGCTTTTGGATTTCACATATAAGTGATACCATGTGATGTTTGCCGTTCTCTGACCTACTTCACTTAGTGTGATAATCTTTAGGTCCATCCATGCTGCTGCAAATGTCATTATTTCATTCTTTTTTTCCAGTTCAGTTCAGTCACTTAGTCATGTCCAGCTCTTTGTGACCCCATGGACTGCAGCATGCCAGGCTTCCCTATACCTAACTCTTTTTTATGGCTGAGTAGTATTCCATTGTGTATATGTACCACACCTTTATCTGTTCATCTGTCGATGGACACTTAAGTTGCTTCCATGTCCTGGCTACTGTGAATTGTGCTGCTATGAACACTGGGTTGCAGGCAGCTTTTAATATTTTATTTATGTATTTACTTTTGGCTGCACTGGATCTCCTCTGCTGCATGCAGGGCTACTCTCTAGTTGCAGGCATGGGCTTCTCATTGCAGTGGCTCCTCTTGTTGCAGAACACAGGCTCTAGAATGTGTGGGCGTCAGTAGTCATGGCACGTGGGCTTAGTTGGCACGTGGGCTTAGTTGCCACGAGGCATGTAAAATCTTCCTGGACCAGGGATCGAACTTGTGTCCCCTGCATTGGTAGGCAGATTTTTAACCACTGGACCATCAGGGAAGTCCTCATGTGTGTTTTTGAATTAGAGTTTTCTCTGGATATATGGCTAGAGGTGGGATTGCAGGAACATATGGTAGCTCTGTTTTTTAGTTTTTTAAGGAACCTCTGTATCATTTTCCATAGTGACCACACCAATTTATGTTCCATGAAGGGATTTTTTAAACCGAGGAGAGTTTGTAAGCTCCCGGGAATAATGGAGATAATGAGCCCCTGAGGGTGCAGGAGTGCTGGGTAATGGCCAGGGCAGGGTCACTGGAGGACAGAGAAGATGGTATCCCAGTGGCAGGAGGGGCTGGTTTTCGACAAAAGCAAGTCCATTTCTGTTGCAATAGGAGAGAAGGTAGGGGTGTGTCTGCAGATGGAGATCAAGTCCACAGGCCTGGTGGTGAAAGAATAAGAGTTTATGTTTGAGGGAGGGCTTCCATTCCCTCAAAGAAATGCGAGGCAAGAAATGTGGGAAAGATTTCATTGGGCTAGAAAAATGTTTACAAGATTATCTCATTAAAATGATGTTTGAGGTAATTTTCCTTTATTTTTAATATGTAATTCCTAATTTTTTTTCCAATGAGCCTAGATTAAATGTCCAGTAAAACATTTTTTCAGTTTGAAAAAAAAATGTCCTGGTGCTGAAATTTGAGCATTAGTCAGCTGTTAATGGGTATCTATGCACTCTGGAGGTGGAAGACGGGGTGAAATGTTCATATTGTGGAGATTTGGGGGTAAGCAGGAATCTTTGGAATTAAGAAGGAGCCTTAGGCACAGACAACTTCAAACAATAGTTGTCATACTTTGGATAAACACTATGAGTGAAAACCACATCAGCTAGCAAAGGACTTCAGTGCCTGGGGACTTGCAGAGCCTGAGTGGATCAGGAGGTGGGACCCACTTTCCTCCTTGAAAGATGCAGCTCTTATTCCTTGACGCTCTGGACAGGCACACATCTGTTGGAGAATAGTATGCTTTTGAATTCCATAGGGAGAGAGCCAAATGTCTGTGGAAGCATGTTAAGGTTGTAGAATTTCAGAGCCAAAAGGAAACTCAGAGGTCTCAAGATTCTCTCAAGATTCTCAAAGTCTAGTACTTAAATCATCTCCCTCGAAACTAGCAGAACCCAGGACCTAAATTATCAGAAAGGTCCCATACTGATGATTCTGATGACTGGGAGAGTTTGGGAGCCAGGGCTCTGAAAAAACTCTGTCATATGATGGAGGAACAGCCGTGGTCTGAGACAGTAAGTGACTGGCAGAGAAGCAAAGCTACTGTCCCAGCCTCCTCAAGTCAGGATGTCGACTGAAAAAATACACACAACCTAAAACTTGAAAGTAATATTTTATTCAGTGGGAATTTTTAGGACTTTAACCTGGGAGACAGCCATATCAAGTAACCCTGAGAGAACTGCTCTGAGAGGGCAGAGGGGAGGAATCAGGTTATGCAGAAGTTTGCAACAAAGGGCAGGTAGTCTGAACATCAAAGTATTTTTATGACTTAAAGAAAACCAGACATCCCAAGCTAAGGAATTTACCACATTTCTATGGATGGGAAGATGCAAGAGTCTGGGCTCACTGAAGCCGTTCCTTTATCTGCATCTCCACTATCTGGGGCCAGTATCCTGTGTTTTTTCACATCCTGAGCTCCCTTTAGCTCACGTAGGAAGTGGCTACAACTTGATGGCTGCCAAATCTCAGGTATTCTTCTCCTTTCTGAGTGCCTTTAGGGCTTATGAACTCATATTGGAGGGCCGCAATTGCTGAAGACTGTGACATTCTTGTCTACTGATATGGTAGGAAATATTACATTTCTCAGGACCTTTCCACCATCTGCTGCTGAGCCCTTTTCTCACACCTTCCTCCCCAATGTCTACCCTCTGTTTTCTTTTTGTTCCTCCAAGTCCTCACCCTTCAGGGTCCATCTTAAGTCATCTTCTCACCACTAACATTTCAGAACAATCAGCCTCTCTCTCCTTGAGCTTCTGCAGCCCAGATTGTCTGCCAGACATAATCCATCCAGGGATGACAGCTTTGGGTATTTTGATCCTTTCTCACAACTAAGTCTGCCCACCATTTGCCCAGTGAAGGTGAGCATCGCTTTCCTTGTCTTCTCCCTCCCTTTGCCCGGCAGTGTTGGATGCATGGGAGACCAAGGGGGCAGAGTACTGGACTGGCCATCAGGAGGCTGCTCCCACAGTAGGACAGCCAGTCACCAGCCCTGAGACCCAGTTTTCTTATCAGTGAAGTGTGGTTTATCAACAGCAAAAATTTTTTTTTTTTTTTAAGCAGTGGAACCATTTTGTGCAGTTGGAATCAGTACCCTAATGTATAAACCAAATGGAAGAGGCGCACTGTGGGTGAAGCCGTGTGATTTGACACTAGTGAAAGGCCTCCCAGCTGACCTCTGACACCTGTTAATGCTCTACATGCCGAGTGATTGCTAAATACTCAAGATCAGCCAATTGGTTTGATTTCTGCCAGGCCTTTCCTCCTGCCACGTTGAAATGTTGTGTTCCATGGCCCTCTGCCCGGCAATATCTGGACATTCCATTCTATTCCGTTCCTTGCACACAGAGCTGCCCAGCTGAGCAGCTGAAATGCTGCACTGTCCCTCATGGGGAGGGAGGCCTAAGCACTGGGCAGGGCTGATGAGCTTTCATGGTATTTACCCTGGAACTCCGGACTCCCTGGGGAGGAAGAAGTTGCCTTGAGATCCCCACTCATAAGCTTTTCAATGAGTAGCTGCTTTTCTCTAAGCTCTTCGGATAAGAACTGTCAGGGGAGAGATTTCCTAGCTGAAATCTTTTACTCTCTCTGAAGCTGAGGCTCTGACACTCCCACATCCTCCCAGCAACTGTGACATCCTTTCCTCCCCAGTGAAGCATTTCACTCACTAGCCACAAGTTCTCAGGGAAATCTCCTCAGGCCTTGAGGCTTGGCACCCTCATCTGTGAAAGTGGGATGACAGCATTTAGCTTGCAGGTCGCTATTCAGCTGGTACACACCAGTAGAGGTATTCCAGTTATTAGAATATTCAGATGTATCTATAGCAGTTGGTGAGAAACCACTGAGTGATTTCCCTCACTCCTAAACATTCTAAACATCCCCTTCTGGGATTTCCAGGCGTCCGTAGCATCAGCAGCCTGAGGGCATGTCTGACACAGAAGCAGGAGCTGCAGATAGTCCCAGAGCTATAGGCAGGGTCAGTTCTGAGAGTGTGGTGTCTACAGCTTCCTGGCTGTTAAATATTTTAGTTATACTCTTGGCTGTGGCGATGCAAGGTGAGGTACATGCAGCACCCAGCACCTTAGTTCCTGAGGCACCAGAGAAATGGTCATTGTTGTAATTCTCATGCTTCACAGCCCTGGGCCTCCCAAATTTGTGTTCCTCAGTCAAAACCCAGCCAAAATGAATCCTCTTTCAGGCTTTCACACCACCCCTTGTTTCCTCCATCAAGAACTGAGGCATGGAGATGGGTGCCTTGTCTGTTGCTTTTTCAAAAGTCTTAGGCCATTTTGCAAAGAGTGAAGTGGTACAGAAAGGGTTATTCCTTGGCCTTTAGTCTACACTGGCACATGCCCAGAGCTGGAGTTTGCCACACAGTGTATATTCCCCAGTCAAAGCTTGTTGGCCCACTTCACAGAAACCCACCCTGAGGACTGAGAAAATCCATCTGGCTTGCTGAGCATTGAAGCCAAACACACCATATATTGCATGGTTTTTGGTGCCTGGTTGAACAGTGGCCAACAAAGATATGTTTATTGTATGTCTCCACCTGTTAGACTGTAAACTTCACTGGGGCAAGGATATTTGTCTTGTTTATTCACTGAGGTGTTCCAAGTGCCTAGAAGAATGCCAGGCCCATGATAGCTACTCAATACATAATTTTTGATTGAAGTCGGTTCTACTGGCAGGAAAGGAGTAAGGCACAATGTAGAACATACTTTTTCTATGTAAGAAAAAGTAAGGGGATAAACTAGAAGATGTAAACATAGCCACTCACGTCCCAGAAGTCAATAGTAGTCACATGGTAATATCTGACTGCAAAGGAGGCTGGGAAATGTAGTCTTTATTATGAATGCTGTATATTCAGCTGCCTTTAGTGAATCTAGTACTAATGGGAAAAGGAGAGAATGGTTTTTGAAAGAAAAGCTAGCAGTCCCTATTCAAAGTGATGGTTGAATAAAGATTGTGTCTTTCTTCTAACAAGCCCCTAGGTGATCCCAAGTCACAGGAGACAGGAGCACCCCCACCAAAAAAAGCTCCATTAATTTCACAAGGTGTCTAAAGCAAAATTCAGAGAAAGAATATTCTATTCAGCACAACTTTCAGTTTACAAATGAGAAAACTGAGACTTAGAAAGGACAGCTAACAGGAGACAAAGCTAGTGTACCTAATTCCAAGTAGAATCTTCATATCTCACCATGCCACTTGTCCTGAAACATGGAGCCAGTGACAAGGATGATGCCCCAAGCCAAGGACCTTCAATGGGAGAGCTTGCAGCATCAGCACTATTCAGAAACTTTTTAGAAATGCAGATTGTTAGGAAATTTTCAGGCCCCATCCCAGACCAGAGTGAGGCATAGCTCACTGTCTACCTAGTTATTCTGATGAATGCTGAAGTTGGTTATACATAAAGGAATAAGTTTCTAATTGTGAAATTTTCAGAACTCAGGTAACTTTTAGGGATTGCTTTTCTAGGGTTGGTTATTGGTCACTTACTCCTGAAAATAACCTGTCCTGCTCTGAGACATCATTTTAGGAGCCCAGCAAATGATGGCCACTAAGAGAAACAGAACTAAGGTCACAAGTAGGTATCTTCTATTGAGCAAGAGCGTTTCTAAGGACGCAGGGAGGCCTCCAGCTCAAGCCCAGAGCACTGGAGGTGGTTTACACAGGCCTTCTGGCCAGGGACCAGCCCACATCTGTTTCTGTCTCTTTAGCAACCCAGATCCGTACCTTCTCTAACCCCACTGCTTATCTGGGCTGCCCAAAGATGTCAGTTTCTTTTTCTTCAGGTTTCTCCTTTCCTTTTCAAATTTTTGCAGATCCTTTTTGTCCTCTGCTTCTTTCCCCATTTGCCTTAAAAATATATATCTGAAGGAAAGAAACTTCCACTCTCTACTTTTCCACAAATGTCATCAAACTAGAAATTAAAGATCCAGGGAAAACTTACTTAAGCTGTGGGACTCCTTGGTGCTTCCAGTCATTGGAATTTCCTCTACCCATCCAACTGCAGGAAGCCCTCGACTGACTCTAATCTCAAATAACCCTGCTCTTAGCTCCAGAAAACTCATGCTGTTTGTCTGCCTTAGCCATCACTCTGTGACTAACTCATTTCATGAACTTGGATTGGTCACCTAACCCTACTAATCCTTAGCTTCCCCAACTGTTAAATGAAGAAGTTCATTTTGTGTTTCTTAGTGTTGACAATGGAAACTCCAGACATTTGGATAGCAGGCTACAGAGAGACATCAGTGACCTGCCACCTGGTGATAGCATATCACAGTTTAGTTCAGTTCAGTTGCTCAGTCGTGTCCGAGTCTTTGTAACCCAATGGACCGCAGCACGTCAGGCCACCCTGTCCATGACCAACTCCCAAAGTTTACCCAAACTCATTTCCATTGAGTCAGTGATGCCCTCAAACCATCTCATCCTCTGTCATCCCCTTCTTCTCCCCTCTTCAATCTTTCCCAGCATCAGGGTCTTTTCCAATGAGTCAGTTCATCACATAAGGTTGCCAAAGTATTGGAGTTTCAGCTTCAACATCAGTCCTTCCAATGAACACTCAGGACTGATCTCCTTTAGGATGGACTGGTTGGATCTCCTTGCAGTCCAAGGGACTCTCAAGGATCTTCTTCAACACCACAGTTCAAAAGCATCATTTATTTGTGGCGTTCATCTTTCTTTATAGTCCAATGCTCACATCCATACGTGACCACTGGAAAAACCAGTCTTGACTAGACATACCTTTGTTGGCAAGTAATGTCTCTGCTTTTGAATATGCTGTCTAGGTTGGTCATAACTTTCCTTCCAAGGAGTAAGCATCTTTTAATTTCATGGCTGCAATAACCATCTGCAGTGATTTTGGAGCCCCCCAAAATTAAGTCTGACACTGTTTCCACTGTTTCCCCATTCTATTTCCCAAGAAACGATGGGGCCAGATTCCATGATCTTTGTTTTCTGAATGTTGAGCTTTAAGCCAACTTTTTCACTCTTCTCTTGCACTTTCATCAAGATGCTCTTTAGGTCTTCTTCGCTTTCTTCCATAAGGGTGGTGTCATCTGCATATCTGAGGTTATTGATATTTCTCCCAGCAATCTTGAGTCCAGCTTGTGCTTCTTCCAGCCCAGCATTTCTCATGATGTACTCTGCATAGAAGTTAAATAAGTAGGGTGATAGTATACAGCCTTGACGTACTCCTTTTCCTATTTGGAACCAGTCTGTTGTTCCATGTCCAGTTCTAACTGTTGCTTCCTGACCTGCATACAGATTTCTCAAGCGGCAGGTCAGGTGGTCTGGTATTCCCATCTCTTTCAGAATTTTCCACAGTTTCTTGTGATCCATACAGTCAAAGGCTTTGGCATTAGTCAATAAAGCAGAAATAGATGTTTTTCTGGAACTCTCTTGCTTTTTTGATGATCCAGCAGATGTTGGCAATTTGATCTCTGGTCCCCCTGCCTTTTCTAAAACCAGCTTGAACATCTGGGAGTTCATGGTTCACATATTGCTAAAGCCTGGCTTGGAGAATTTTGAGCATTACTTTACTAGCATGTGAGATGAGTGCAATTGTGCGGTAGTTTGAGCATTCTTTGGCATTGCCTTTCTTTGGGATTGGAATGAAAACTGACCTTTTCCAGTCCTGTGGCCACTGCTGAGTTTTCCAAATTTGCTGGCATATTGAGTGCAGCACTTTCACAGCATCATCTTTCAGGATTTGAAAGAGTTCAACTGGAATTCCATCACCTCCACTAGCTTTGTTTGTAGTGATGCTTTCTAAGGCCCACTTGACTTCACATTCCAGGATGTCTGGCTCTAGGTGAGTGATCATACCATTGTGATTATCCGGGTCGTGAAGATCTTTTTTGTACAGTTCTTCTGTGTATTCTTGCCACCTCTTAATATCTTCTGCTTCTGTTAGGTCTGTGCTATTTCTGTCCTTTATCGAGCCCATCTTTGCATGAAATGTTCCCTTGGTATTTCTAATTTTCTTGAAGAGATCTCTAGTCTTTCCCATTCTGTTGTTTTCCTCTATTTCTTTGCATTGATCACTGAGGAATGCTTTCCTATATCTCCAGGAATGGTCCTCTCATCTGTATTCCATGAACACCTTTGGCCCTCAACTGGCAAATATATTAGGATGTGAAGTTAGAAGCTATAATAGAAACTCAAAATAACAGTTTTGCCTCATTTAACCCTAGAAATATATTTGTCTTCTGTAACAATGCCGGAATAATCAGTCCAGTGGTATCTCCAGGACCCAGGCTTCTGCTATCTTCTAGCTCATCCCTAGGATAGCACCTTTGTTCACATGATCCAAGATGGCTCAGCACCACATCCACATCCCAGTCAGTGGGAAAAGGGAAAATGAGATGAGGGAGTGTGATGACCTAGGAGTCACACAGAACAATTATGATCATATGGCCGTCTCCAGAACTTGATCCCATGGCCACACGTAGCTGCAATGAAGGGTGAGAGATTTCACTTTATTCTGAATGGATACATGCCTAGTGAAAACTGGAGGTTCTATGAATTGTGTGAGTAATAGCAGAGAATAGACGTTGGGGAACAACCAGCTGGTTAGTAATTTTCTATCTGTGTTCCCAGCAAGGTGTGAAAACTGGGCCCCTGTCTTATCCCTGCTTGTGATCTTTCTGAGTGTCTAGTATATGGCAGGCATTAGATGAGTCCCTGTGATTGGTGAGTTAGACGAGAGGGCTAGGCAAAGCACTGGGATTTAAGTCAGAATTTTATTCTACTCTGTGTTCTCCATAATTTAGGGGAAGTTTGTTAACCTTTCCAGGCTTCAGTTTCATAGAATCATAAAATTTAGTTGAAAGGCACTTAAGATATTATCTAGTCCAACTGTCTCATTTTATAGATGAAGAAGCTTAAAACCAGAAAGGGGGATGACTTGTTGAAGACACAAATATTTGTAAATAGAAAGCCAGCATCCAGGCCTTCTAGCACTCAGCCCAGGCACAGTATGAGGGTATCTCCCAATATTTGGAAAACGAGTACAAGGGACAAGGAGACCTCGAAGTCCCCTTCCAACTCAGAAACTCTGATGCACATATGTGCTCACGTTTCTACCCTTCAATCAAATTAAATACAAAACTAGTCCTAAACCATCATATCCTGCTGAATCTTGCTATGTGCTCCAGTAGCCTAGACTGTCATTTAAGAGACAGACAAGCTCGGAGCTTTGAGTTCTGAGGTCATCTGAGAAGCCAAAGCGGTTGGGAAAAGCAAGGAACCTACTACTTGGTCACCAGCAGCAACATTCCCTGTGATCTTCTTCCGAGAGGACACTGCTCTGAGTGCCAGGGAGTAGCTGGCCTCAGGGGATTTGGAATCCCGGTGCACAGTTAAATAGCAGTGGAAGAGGACGTATGTAACATCCACAGAAGAAATGTCACAAGGCAAACAGGCTGTAATAACAACAAAAGCTTCCATTTATTTATTCCATTTATTGCCCAGCTGCAGCCTGTGCCCCACTCTGTGATAGGTATTTATTTTATAGGCTTGATCTAATTAAATTCTCACGACAAGCTTCTGGGATTACTGAAGGTCATACAGCTGGTAAGTGGTGATTAATTGTCAGGGGAGTGCCGTGAAGACAATAAAATACGGAGCAGTTCAGGAGAGAAGCCTGTGGATAGAGAGGTCTGGGAGGGCTCTGTGGGGGAGGAGAGGGACCTCCGCTCCTGAAGGAGGATGGTTACACTGGACCCTGAAGGGGGGTGTGATTTGTGGAAGAAGAGAAATGAGGGCAAGTGAGCGTGGATGGTAAGGCAACATATGCACAAGGAACAGTGAGTAAACAAACTCCTAGGGAAGATGTGGGAATAAACAAACACAAGGGCAAGAGCGTGGTGTCCCACAGCTCACACACTGCATAAGAAACGAGAAAATCAAGTGACTGGGAAAGCGTAAAGGCAATTGGTGTCAAGTACCTCACTTCTAGGATTTAACATAAAGAAAATTTCAGAGACAGTGTGAAAGGTGCAGACAACTAGATGTCTAATAATAGGGTAAGTGTTCAATATATTATGGACCAAACACAGCTTTTATAAAACATATTTTTGAAAGATGTGAAATGATCTCCAAAATGTCAAATAAGAAGCAGGATACAAAGCTGTAGTACAAAATTCTTTTTTTAAAAAATTAATTTTCTTGGCTGTGCTGAGTCTCAGTTGTGGCATGTGGGATCTGGTTTCCTGACCAGGGATCAAACCTGGGACCCCTGCATTGGGAGTGAGGAGTCTTAACCACTGGACCACCAGGGAATGCAAAATTCTTAATATCAAATTATATATATATATATATATATATATATACACACACACACATATAACATAAAATCATGTGTGTGTACACCTATTCACAGAAAAAAGACTGGAAGGAAAGATACTCAGCATATTTACAGTGAATATTGTTAATTTTTCTTTAGACTTTTTATGTTTACCAAATTTTATTCAGTGAACACGCACATTTATAGTAATAAAAATGCTCATTTTTAATCGTTTAAAATTTAAAATCCCCACACTCTGCCATGAAATACTATAATAAGCATCTTACTTTGTCTTTAAAGATAATTCATTATCTCTTCTTCAAGTTATGCAGACCACTAATATTCCAACCAAATGATTGTTCACTAATTACTACATCTATAGATTTTTTTGAAAGTTCATTGAAACCTGATATTCCTGAATTCCCATGTAAAGCTTTTAGCACCATGGCTCCCACCGGATCAGAAACACTCAAGTCCCCCATTAATGTTCTCTGTAGCTATTTAGATAAATTGCCTTCCCCAGAACCATAAATCCTAAATGAACGACACCCTTATTTCAGGGGACAGGCACCAAAGCCTTTTTCAAATTCAATGATTTATGAATCTGCAGTTTTCAGAGTGTCAGGGGCCTTTCATCAATACCCTCAGGACCTTCCCAGGCATAGGAACATATCATATGGAAAGACATTACTGTACTCGGGTCAATAGTTTTACCTTTATCCTTTCTGCTTGGTTTGATTTGGGGGTTTACTTTTTTCCCTTCCATTGAAATAGTTAGGATATTTGCTGAGTAAGAGAGGCAGTGCATTAAATATAACTTGATCAGAATCCCAGCCTGCCTTTGCCCTCACTGCAATGGGGGCAACATAAAGGTTAATAACCGAGCGAGGCTCCCACGCACTTAACCACAGAGCAGCACCCCGTCACTGAGTGACAATTAGGAACTCTCCCTGAATGCCAATGATGGGTGATCAAACAGAGCTTCACCCAAACCAGGCAGACCTCTGCATGAGCTCAGATCTCCATTCATCACAGAGCTGACAGCCTGCAGAGCTCCGCGTGGAACAGGCAGCTGAGTCTTCCTGTTTTACCCAACAGAATGATCTATGCTATCAGGACTGAGAGGGAGAGGAGCAGAGTGGGGAGGAGGGGAATGAAATAGGCTCTTTGGCATGTTTGGGCAACAGCTCCAAGTGTCTGTTAGAGACTTGTAAAGAAATATCACACAATGATCTTGCTGTCCCTGCTTGCCATTTTCTGGCTCTCAGACAAGGACGGTCCTACCTGAGAGAGTTCTCTTCTTGGAGGCAGCATGACAATTGGAACAAGCACATAGCCAGTGTGTGATTTTGGATGAGTCACCCTAGGTCTGTTATCTCATCCATAGAATGAATGGGTTGGATGAGAATGGTGGTTTTCAAACTGGGTTCCTCAAGGTCTTATGTTCCATAGCGGTGCCTCAAAACCAACAAGGGCAGGGAGGTGGGGAGTGAGGCCAGGCACAGCTGCTTTACATGAGCTCATTGAATTTTACTTGTAGGCTGTTTTCAAATGTGCAGAGCATGGTCTTACATACTGATCTCATTTGATCTTCACAACATGGTAAGGGTATCAAGACAGATAGTAGCATCTCTTTCAGTTCCTATTGCTATGTAGCAAACCACCCTGAATCTGGATGACCTAAGACAACTATTTTATTATATTTACAGATTCTTTGGGTCAGAATTTCAGACAGGCCCAGGAGGAAATATGCTCTCAATCCTATGATGTCTGGGACTTCAGCTGGGAAGACTCAAGGGCTGGAAATGACTCAATGGCCAACGGCTAGACTCCCCTGTGTGGTCTCCATTCACGGGTCTGTCTGTTGACTAGGACACCTACATATAACCTTTCCCTGTGGTCTTGTCACAAGAGCTAGTTTGTGCTTCCTTATACAGTGACAGATGAGTTCATAGAGCTGGGTGTTCTATGAGTGAGGCAGAATTGCATGGCTCTTTTATAATCTAGATTCAGAAGTCACACAGAGTTGCTTCTGCTATATTCTATTGGGTGAAACAGTCCTAAAGTTTCACCCATAATCAAGGGAAAGAACAAGATGGGACAAGAATCTGTATCATGCTGTAAGATGAGCATGCAGACCTATGGCTGATTCATGCTGATATTTGGCAGAAATCCCAATTCTGTAAAGCAATTATCCTTCAATTAAAAAAAAAAAAAAGCACGTGCAATGAGAGAGTGTGTTGTGGCGTGATTGGAGAATATAGTCTGTCAAGCCCTTTTCATTTGAAAGATGAAGAGAAAGAAAGAATTGGTACCCTTCTATTAAGGGCAGAGCTGGGACTAGAACCCAGTCCTTCAGATTTGAGCTCCTTCTACTTTACCGTGCTGCTTTCGGATCTGAGTTTATTCTTTCTGAATTAACAGGTTATTAACTTAGTGAATAGGCTGATTCAAACATGAATCCTCACCATGATGGTGCATGACCAGCCAAGAAAAGTATCTTCTGGTGGATGAAATATTTTGGTCTTGTCAGTTCTCAGAAAATTGAATTGTTATTGTGGTGCTCATTCTGCAATACATAGAAATATTGACTCATTCATTGTACATCTAAAACTAATATTATCATCAATTGCAGCTCAAAATTAAAATTGAGGTAAAAGGCTTGTTTCCAGTCCAGCATCAGGAGCCTAATTGGTACTTAAAAGGATTGTTTGGTTGGCTTTTAAAAATGAATCCGTATTTTATCTTAAACCCTTTACAGAGTTAGACTGCTTTGACGCTTTGATTGTTCCCACTTGGAGTCTACAATTTTCTTCATCCATTCTCACAATACCTAAGTAGAATATTCTTTACTGATCCAGTAGCCATTGATTGGGAAGTGGCAATGCCTGGCCCTGAGTTGGACACAGGATCCAGAAACAGTTAATGACAGTCCTCGACACTGAGGGCTTTGCAACCTAGAGGAGAAGATATCTAACATAGCTAATGCTAAAGACAGCTGACTGAAGTGCTGATGCAACATAGAGGAAACAGCAACAGACACTGCCTGAGAGACTGATTGACTTCACAGGGGAAATAACATTTAACTTGGATTTGGAGAGGTAAGAGTTGTTCAGGTAGAGACTATATGGGGCAGAAAAAAGTTCCAAGCGTGGGGAATACACATGGGAAACCGAGATGAAAGGATATGATGTATCTTCAGAAAGGTAGACATCCTTCAGTATTGCAGGACAGGTGTGAAAGTGACCAGACAAGCAGGGGAGGAATCTGGAGCAGTACGTTAAGGCCATCTTGTAAAAGAGTACCAGTAGCATCCCTAGATACACTCTTTCTGTGAGCTTCCCTTTCCTTATAGTCCCATTTTACTCCCACCTTTCAGACTCAGCTCTCTGACTCTCCACAATTAAAATCTACTCTGGAAAGTTATCTTAGTCATTTACATTATAGTATAAATGAGATTATTCATAGTCTATAAGAAGTTCTTTCTTGTAGAGTTTCCTTACTATTAGAAATTTGATTTCACCTTAAATGATAAAAGGCTGTGCCTCTCTTGTTTGAAAGGCTGTTGTGGCGACCCTTTCTATGACCAGTGCACTCTCCGCCCATAGTGAGAGACTTGCGGGAAAACATCTACCACTCTTCACTAGGGAGAGAATCCTGCATTCAACTGGCCATTTGTCCAGCTCAATGTGCCTGTACCACCCCTGGTCATTTAGAGCTCCCCTGGTTTCTGGATGAGAGCTTAATTATCCCACGAGCTGCTAACCACTTCTCCCGATAAAATACCGTCCAACTCCTAATGATGAACCTGCAGAACTTGCATCCTTCACATACAGCTAGCCAAACTCCTAGGCATGGGGCAGAATGTAAATGTTAACAGTCTCATAGCTCATTGCCTATAAAAACTGTTTTATGAGTGTCTAAGTAACAGGCGATTGTCCAGTGCCTGCAGCCAGAGTGATAATTCCACCTCCTAACAACTGAATGAGATGAGTGTTGATTCTCTCTATGAGAACATGTGGGTTATAGTGATGTTCCGGGAAAGCCAGACTTTGCTAGCACATTGACATGGTTCATCTGCAGCACTGCTAGGGAGGAAATGAAGATGCTTTCTTGCAGTGATTACTTTCCTTGTTGATTGGTGTCAGGTACTTTCTGACCTCCTCTCATCACCCACCTGTTGCCATTCTTGAAGTCTACCTGACCTGGTACTAGAAGGCAACTGACTGATTATTAAGCTCCATTATTGCTGTTTTCTCACAGTACTTTTTTTTAACCTCTGATTCCCACCGTCTCTCACCTTCTGACCCCATAGATGGGCTCCTGATTCTTGGCTCACTTCCTGAGCCCTGGTTCCCCTGCCCTCCCACCGTGTGATTGGCTTTTCTTTCCTCTACTGTCCTCTGCGGTTGCCAAGGACACTTTGTACCCTCCTATAAGTACGAGGCAACCAGCTTGCTCCCTGAGTATTAGTACCCCCAGAAGATTGACATTGAGTCAGCCATGCTGTAGCTGCCACGTTTGGTCCTCTGAGGTGACCCTGGGCTTGGGAAGAAATTCTTACGTTGTTTTCTTGTGTCTGAGCCTCTGCACTATGCTGCAGTCCTGGTCACCAGGTAGGTCTAGTCTTATCCTTTTGCTTGAACCCCTGCCTTGCCCGATTCCTTCCTAAAGGCTTCACTTCCCTCCTTTGAAATGAAGACCCTGCCTTACCTTCATTGTGCAAACTGTGCCCTCAAGGGCTACAGTACAGTGGGAACCCCAGTCCTTTGGTCTCCCTCTTGTCACGCTCAGCTAATGTCAGGCTGCGGCTTCTAGTGCCACCTGGGAGCCCCTGATCTGGACTCTGTCCATTTCCCTCGGTCACTGCGCTTTGTTTCCTTCCATGGAGTTCCTGCTACCATCTGTTGCTGGTCCTGCCCAGAAACCTGCCATATCTCATCTATTAAGACAACTGCTTTGACAAACAACCCCAAATGTCGGTTGTTGTCGTTCAGTTGCTAAGTTGTGTCTGACTCTTTGTGACATCATGGACTGCAGCATGACAGACTCCTCTGTTCTCTCTACTATCTCCTAGAGTTTGCTCAAATTGATGCCCGTTGACTCGGTGCTGCTATCTAATCAACTCATCCTCTGTCACCCTCTTCTCCTCCTGCCCTCAATCTTTCCCAGCATTAGTGTCCTTTCTAAGGAGTTGGCTCTTTGCATCAGATGGCCAAAATACTGGGGCTTCAATCCAAATGTTAGTAGCTTAACACATCATTCCTCATTCACATCAGTTCAGGTGTATGACAGTCTACCACATAGTGATTTAGGACCCACTGCTTCCATCCAGTGGTCCTTCCATCTTTTCAGTTCTGTTCAGTCGCTCAGTCATGTCCGACTCTTCGCGACCCCATGAATCGCAGCACACCAGGCCTCCTTGTCCATCACCATCTCCCGGAGTTCACTCAGACTCACGTTCATCGAGTACGTGATGCCATCCAGCCATCTCATCCTCTGTCGTCCCCTTCTNTGTCCGACTCTTCGCGACCCCATGAATCGCAGCACACCAGGCCTCCTTGTCCATCACCATCTCCCGGAGTTCACTCAGACTCACGTTCATCGAGTACGTGATGCCATCCAGCCATCTCATCCTCTGTCGTCCCCTTCTTCTCCTGCCCTCAATCCTTCCAGCATCAGAGTCTTTTCCAATGAATCAACTCTTAGCATGAGGTGGCCAAAGTACTGGAGTTTCAGCTTTAGCATCATTCCTTCCAAAGAAATCCCAGGGTTGATCTCCTTCAGAATGGACTGGTTGGATCTCCTTGCAGTCCAAGGGACTCTCAAGAGTCTTCTCCAACACCACAGTTCAAAAGCATCAATTCTTCGGCGCTCAACCTTCTTCACAGTCCAACTCTCACATCCATACATGACCACAGGAAAAACCATAGCCTTGACTAGATGGACCTTAGTCAGCAAAGTAATGTCTCTGCTTTTGAATATACTACCTAGGTTGGTCATAACTTTTCTTCCAAGGACTGGAATCCTTCACTGGTTCCTCCATATCCAGCCAGCCAGTTGATGAGAAAGGAGAGACAGCAAAATATATCTCAGGAGATTTTAGAGCCTGGCCAAGAAGTAGTGTTCATTGCTTCTTCCCTGATAAGTCAGCAATGAGGACTTCATTGCCTCTGCTAGAACTAGTATTTGGCCATACCTAGAAAATGAAATCTTCCACTGTGCTGGGAGAAATGGAATTATTTGATGTACAAGTATCACTGTCTCTGCCACAAAGTAGAGGCATCTGTTTTCTAAGGGTGATCTCCTCTCAGCCGAGCCACCTCCTCCTTCCCCTACCCTCAGTTTATCATTCTGCCCAAAGCCTGGAAAGGACTGGGCTCCTGAGAAGACATCCACTTCCGTGTGGATCTTGGAAGTTACAGAGATGTGAACTGGGGCTTTTGCTTTCCCATCACCTAAGCAGAAGATGGATCCCATTGCAGCGGCAGGGAGAGTGTGGAGTGCTCTATAGGGAACCTCAGGCCCTACATAATCCCACAAATTGGGCTTTTCTTGACAACTGTCAGCTTTTCATTTCATCCGAGAAATATTCTGTTTTTCCTCTTGGGTGCTTTATCAGAGAAGAGATACTCAAGTGATAGGTGCTTCACAAATATCTAGATGTAGGGAAAAAAGTGGCACGAAGAATAATTTAGACAAAACAATGTAGATTGCCATGGAAACAATCTTTACAACACACTGGGGAGAAGGAATCATTGTTAACATGGTTCATATTTTTGCAGAGATACCCAATCACCAAACTCAATTCCAAACTATTCAATCATGCTGCCTTCAACATTCTAGGGTTGTTAGAACCAGTGACTACACGCTGGTTTTCAGGGAGCCCTTTTCCTATTCATCTAATAATCTTTAATGAAGATAATGCTTTAATTAAGGCAACTTACTGTTTCACTGTTGGTTCATTTAAAATCAGTGAAAGGTTAAGTTACTGTTAACACAGTGAGTTTACTGAGCTATTCCAGAAGTATTTTTATTCTGACAGCAGAGGCTTATACGGCAAACATATATATTTAATAGAAATGTGCACAAGGAAAATGGGATGTATATCTTTTGTATTTCATGGAAAGAAAATGAGAAACCATGCTTAACTATTCAAATGCAGTTTCTGTCAGATTTTTCTGTCCGAACTAAAGCCCATAGGTGTGGATGACTCTTGGTCAGCAATAATAATTCAATAACAAAAACCTCGTGGGGGTGCAAATGAAAAGCTTGTTCCAGGTGCTGCTAAAGAACTGTCAGCAGAAGGGCAGCAGCTATTGGGAAGTCTCAGAGATGTAGGGTCCCAGGGTCTAGATGCTGGTCCTCAGCCTTGCCAGCACAGAAATGCAGTGTCTGCCATGGTTTTCTATCCACTATTCTCACGGGGCTCCAGTCCCGGCCTGTTTCCAAGGCTCCTCCCCTTCCTGGGGTAAATTCCTAGGTCTTCTTTTTTTTTTTTTTGGTAATTAATTTATTTTAATTGGAGGCTAATTACTTTACAATATTGTAGTGGCTCTTGCCATACATTCACATGAATCAGCCACGGGTGTACATGTGCCCCCATCCTGAACCCCCCTCCCACCTCCCTCCCCATCCCATCCCTCAGGGTCGTCCCAGTGCACCGGCCCTCCCTCAAGGCCCTCTTATGTCTTCTTCATTGGAAGACAAAGCCATTGTCTGACCTTGTGGTCCCAGGAACCAACTGAACCACAAGTCACTCTCTAGGCACTCCCAGGACTTCTGGGAATGTATTATATTTATGTTCTCTCCTTTCCTTGTCCCTAGTCTTTCTCATACATGACATCTGTGGGCTCAGGGAGACAAGAGCCAATTTCCTTGCCCAAATTAGATGCCAGGTCTTAATAAAATTATGAAAGTTCTTTCTCCCTTTCTTTCATTTCTTCCTACAAGTATTTGTTGAGCATATCCTACGTGCTAGGTATTCTCTCAGGTGCCTCCAGCGTTTTTTTCATGTATCCCTTTCCCCTCTCTGTGACTGCTTTCGGTATCAGATTTCTTCCTTTCCTCCACCTCTCGGTGACCTACAGACCTGTTTTCAGGGCAGTTCAGCTATAAATCATTTGCATGACTCTCATAGTGCTCCTCTTCCTAGAGAAATTTGACATGTGATTGTCTATTGTTGTATCAAATATTCCGTGTTCAATAAATCTTAGACAGCAGTTTGCAAGCAGGAACCTTCTCCAAAACCTTACGTCCCACCACTTGGTGACCACCCACTTGGAACATGCATGAGACTGGTGCTTTCATTGACTCCTTTTTGAGAAAATATGCTAACATTGCTCTTCAGACAGAGCTCCAAATCCTTTTCATTGCACACAAGACCCTGCATGATCCAGCCTTCTACTTAACTCTTTAGACTCTTTCTGCTCCAGTGGAAGAAAACCACATTGGAATTTTGTCGAATGTTTGATAGAAATACCATCTGTTTCTACTTGGAGTGTTCTAGTCATCAACCCCTTTCACCACAATAACTCCCATTCCTACTTCAAGTCCCATTTTAAATGTTACTACTTCTGGGGAGCCTTCCCAGACTCCCAGTGAGACTGGGATTAGGCTCCCTGATACATGATCTCATAGCAACCAATAATTTTCAGAGCACCTGAAAATTGTTGTGTTAATTGTTTCATGGATGTATGAAACATCTATAGTGGTGTTCAGTTACTTGTCTCATGGACATATACCTCATCAACAGGTCTTCACAGCTGTCATGTTTATTATTATGTACCAACCATTTGGCAGAATGCTGGGCTCATAGTAAATATCTGTAGAATATATACATGACCAATAATAAGTACTTTGTAGGTACTAATAGTGAGTACTTACTAATCCTAAGTACCATGCCTTCATCAAGAGTTTCCTTATTTATTATTTGGTAATTTAAAAACTGATTAGCTCTGCCCTGCAGAGTGGTCACCTACTGTCAAGGGCCCCTTCTCTTGGGCGGTCTCTGTACTTGGATTCTATTCTCAATGTCTCACACTTGAGCTTTCCCAATTTCAGCCCACCCTGTTAGATCCTACTGGATTAATTTTCCCCAAACACTGATCTGACCAGGTGACTCTTTGGCTTAAAAGAGTTGTGGGGTGGGAGGTGGGAGGGGGATTCAGGATTGGGAGCTCGTGTACACCTGTGGTGGATTCATGTCAATGTATGGCAAAGCCAATAGAGTATTGTAAAGTAAAATAAAGTAAAGAAAAAAAAAAAAAGATGATACTATAATGGATGAAAATGTTGAGAGCTCCTTGGGGGGAAAAAAAAAAAGAGTTGGCTACAGAATAAAGCTCAGACCTCCCCTAGCCTTCAAGCCCATCTGTATTCTGATTCTGACCTAAATTTCTGTATTCACTTATTCTGTAAATTAAACTGTTCCACCATGAAATTTTTATTCACTAAGTTTTTGTTTACGTTATTTACTTCAGAAGCACCCCCTTCTCTTCTGTTACCAAACTTCAATCCATGTTAAAAGTACAGCTTATGTCCCATTTTCTCTGCATGACAATCCCTAGCCACCTGTTAGAGCAGTTTCAGCTATAAGTGATGAGGCTAATATCAAATGAGTATAAGAAAGAAAAAAAAATTATTGGTTCATGTAATTGATAAGTCCAGGTATAGAGTTTAAATATGACTTTAAATAAAATATTATCAGGAATCATTCAGGATTTTGCTGATTCTTTTGATCTCTTGATTTCTTTCTGAGTTAGTTTTACCAGGGAGTGGGTGATAATAAGTTTCATGGGGAGCCCCATAAACACAAGGTTAAAATCCTACCAGCTTAACACCCTTGGGAAAAACGAACTTCTCGTTGTTAAAAGTTCCAACGAAAGTCTTAAAGAAGGATGGGTCACATGCCCATCCTGAACCTATTGCTATGGTACTCTGATTAACCTGGGCCGGGTGATTCGTCCATTCCTGGACAATCGGGCAGAGTAAACCTCACAGAACCGCGTTAACAGACGATGGGGGTTGGGTGGGCCCCCAAAGGAAAATTTAGATACTGTTACCAGAAGGGGAAATGGAAACGAGGCAGGCAAAAACAACAGCTATCCATTCTACCACTCCAAATGTAAGTGGGTTCTCCTGGCTCTGAATTCCTAAGGCCCATTTTGTCTACACTACTTATTTATCACCATGGCCTTGTTTCCCCATGGTCACCGTAGCCTCAGACACCACACCTTAATGCCAGTATTCCAAGCAGAAGGAAGAAGGGAGTAGATGGAGAGAGGACTTTCCTAGAAAATGGATAGTTTCCCTAGAGACCATCCAGGAAACTTGGATCATGTGGTGAGGAGGCAGAGAAGATGAATATCTGGCAAAGGGGAATGGATGAGCTGAAACTGGATCAGCTCAAATGAGCTTCATTCCTGGGACTGAGAACATTCTGAACAAAGGCAGGGTTCTGTTAGAAAAAAGGAGGGGGTTCGGTTCTTGCTGTTGCCTAGGTAACCAACAGTGACTACACAGGAGTCTTTTTCATCAACTTACCTGCTAGCAATTACTGCATGCAAGGCATGACATGTTTTGGACTCTCATCTCATTTCTATGATTTTCTTTTTTAATGGCAGGAACTGTGGCTTATACTCTGCATCTTCACAATGCTTTGTACTTAGTAGCCATTCAGTGAATATTTGCTGACTTTAAAAATTTGATTATGAGGTATTGGGAGGAAAGATAGAATTTAGAGTGTTTCTAGGGCCTTGTTTAAAGACTTACTTTTTGCTCTTACTGTTAAAGGAAATGATAGATCCCACATCTGTGTTACAATTGTTGGAGTAATGGAGCTGCAAATAAACCTCAGGTATATCTTCTCAGCTCTAAGTTATGTTCTGGTCAACTTGTAAAGTATTTGACTCTTTGTATATATGGCCCATCTAGATGGTTCTTACAGATGTAAGATGAATTTAGACAGGCAATGTATGTAATTCAGTTAACTGGTCTCCTTTTTATGTCTTTTCCTCATATTTTATTTAATAGGGAAATTGCTCTCCCACTGAATCTTAATTCACAATGTTAAGACTTCAGAAATACAGTTTTATATTCAAGAAAGAATTTCAATCTTCTTGCTGTCAAATATACTCTGATCTCACATGGGTACTTAATGGTGTCAGGATGTCAATTTCATTTTGACAGGGCCCCTATAGGTGGAAACTTCAACTTTTTATTCTTGGTTTATATGGATGGGTAAGAGGATGTTTGAGGATATTTCCACCTCTGTTTTTATAGAAACATATACTTTTCCATAAATTTGTGTGACAGCAGTATGTTTGTGAAGCACTCTCAGCTTCTAAGAGTGAAAAGCTTCCTTCCTGCGCAAGACCTGCTATTAACTGCCTCCAAATGACTCCCTGATTATTGCAATCTCCCAATTGTTGCAATGCCCTTAATAGTCTGAAGGCCCTGGAATCTTTATTTCCACCAAGAAATTATTTCTTCCACTTATTTTTGGTGCAGTACCACTAGTGTCACTTGAATTTTAGATACAGCCTTCATGTCTACAAATCCCTTGTACCTTGCTCTTCAGGTAGTGTTACCGCCTGATGTGAGTTTTTAGATGTTTGTCCAGGGGTAGGATTAGACTATATTATTCTCAACACTTTTGTATTATCTATTGATGCATAGCAAATGATGCCAAAAGGAAGTGACTTCAAACAACAGACTTAAAACCTGAAACTAACACAACTTTGTAAATCAACTATATTGTTGTTCAGTAGATGAGTCATATCTGACTCTTTTGCAGCCCCATAGACTGTAGCCTGCCAGGCTCCTCTATCCATGGGATTTTCCAGGCAAGAATACTGGAGTGGATTGCCTCTTCCTTCTCCAGGGGATTTTCCTGACCCAGTGATTGAATCAGCTTCTCTTGCATTGGCAGGCAGATTCTTTACCATTAAGCCACCAGGGAAGTCCCCCAAATCAACAATATTTCAATTAAAAAAAAATAGACACATGTTGTCTCACACAGTTTCTCTGTGGAATCGGGGAGAGGCTTATCTGAGGGTCCTGGCTTGTAAGGTTAGCTCAAGGTGTTGGCCTTGGGTTGCAGGCATCTGAAGGCTTAACTGAAGCTGGACTGGGCCTTCCATGATGGCTCACTCAAACATAGCTGTTAGCTGGAGGCCTAAGTTTCCTGCCATGTTGGCCTCTGCTTGAATGTCCTTATGGCATCGCAGCTGGCTTCCTCCAGAGTGAGTGATCAAAGAGAGAGACTAAGGAATAAGCTGCAATGTCTCTTATGACTTAAATCTCAGAAGTCATATCCTGTCACTTCTGCTAATGTTCTCTTTGCTAGAAGTAAATCACTCACTTGGTCATGCCCACACTCAAGGGGAAGAGCTCTGCCACTTGAAGGGAGATGTATCAAAAGTTTTGTGGATATATTTAAAAAGGACATAGTGGAGGACAGGGAAGCCTGGTGTGCTGCAATTCATGGGGTTGCAAAGAGTCAGATACAACTTAGCGACTGAACAATTACCACCACCACCACCCTCTTGATTCTCCTCCTTGTAACTAGGTATTTGCAAAACAAAGCAAACTCAGAGGTTTAGACTGTGGGCAGCAAAATAAATAAATGAATACGCTTTCTCAATCTTGGGGTAATTCATGTAGAATTTCAGTCTCGTAACCTTAAGAGTTAAGTGCGCCTCCAAAACTTGAAAAGGGAGGAGCGGAGGTGGCGTCTGGGAGAGCCAAATTTCTTCTTTCAGATTTTCCAATGATACTGTCTTCTATGCCCCTCATGAATAGGCAGTGGCCAGGTGAAAGCTTTCCCCAGTGCATGCTCAGCGAGGGGGATGGCAGTAAGAATGGAAGGGACAGAAAGAAATAGAAGTGTTGGATTGCACTCACCTGGACTAATGGGTTGGACACACACAGCAGATGGTAAGACCTGAGTAAGAAGTTAGCTGGTTCTGTTCTGCTGCTGGTTGGCGAAGACCAGCCACAGATGGGGGAGCAAGAGTGAGGCTATGAGTAGATATTGGTCCTGGGATTAAGAAGTGCCAGAGCCTCCTGCTGAAATCATCTGCAGCACTGCCAAGAGATATACAGGATCCGTGGGCAGAATTCAAGCCTTGGATCTTGAAAACAGAAACCATGGTGGTTCTGGCTCCCTGGCAGTTCTTAACTTACAATGTGCTGGTACAGTACTTGGTACCAGATGGAGAGGTTGCGAGGATAGGGCATGACTGTGAGGCCACAGAGCAAAGCATCATGCCACAAAGACAGGTGGTGAGAGGGGTGCCCCTGTCTGTGGTGGCTTACTGCCTTTTTGGTACTCATCCTGCCTGTGTACCCTTCACACTGGGCCTCTTCAGGAGCTTCTATTTCCAAAGCATTTTAATTTAGAAGTCAAATGTGAGTATTCCAAGCTCAAATCTAGGCTGGGAGTGCTTCACAGCTTTTCTCTTTTCTCACATTTAGAGACATCTAGGTTTCTGATACACTGATAAATTAGGGAGTTATAGAATAGTACACTTTGTGAAAGAAGGCACTGGAAAGAAGATGCCGCAAAAGGAGAGAGTGGAGTAAAGAATAGAGTTTTCTTTCCAGTACATTCCAGTACATTCCAGTGCAAGAGCTTCCATGGCAGCTCAGTGGTAAAGAATTCACTTGCCAATGCAGGAGACACAGGTTCGATCCCTGATTGAAACCTTATGGCATGGTAGCTGACTTCCTCCAGAGGTTTCCTCTAGAGTAAGTGATCAAAGAGACAGACTAAGGAGGAAGTTGCAATGTCTCTTATGACCTAACCTCAGAAATCATATGCTGTCAATAATTCTGCCATGTTCTCTGTGCTAGAAGTGAATCACTCACATCCAGCAAGATCCCACATGCTGCAGAGCAATTAAGCCCACACGCCACAACTATTGAACCTGTGCTCTAGAGCCCACAAATACTGAGCCCATGGACCCTAGAGTCTGTGCTCTGCAACAAGAGAGGCCATTGCAATGAAAAACCCACGCACCACAACTAGAGAGTAGCCCCTACTCGCTGCAACTAGAGAAAAGCCTGCATGCAACAACGAAGATCCAGCACAGCTGGATTTTAATTTTTAAATTAAAACATTTAAAAAAGATAGCAATGCAAGAGGAGGTGGGAAGTGGAAATAAACAGATTTATATTTCAAGATACAGATATACTATATATGTCATTGCCCTATGAAAGACATGCAGGGGCTCTGCTGCTATCTGCTACCACCTTAGATGCAGGTGGGAGGGGCCTCTTTTTAAGGGGCCCTGCTCTGGTCCTTCTCCAGCTGTATTCCTACACAGGAAACCAAAGGAATCCATCAAACCAAAGGAATATGCCCAGCTGCAGCTGACTTCACCCCTTTGGACCTTGTTCCAGGTAACTGGAAGGCAAAATTCTCTTCCTCAATGGTCCTGAACCTGCTTCCAGGGCTTTTGTGAGCTTCCTCCCCTAGATCTAAAGTATAAACTCCTGGATTCATGGAATGGCTAAGAGATTACAATTTTATAGAGGGAAAAGTGGGAATGGAGCTTGGACATGTAGGCTGGGATACCCATGGAGTGGGGTTACTTTGCAGCATGTAGCTAAACTGTGGGAGGCAAAGAGGGTAAGACCACTCTATGTGAGGACTAGCTCTCTGCTCCAAGAAGTTCCAGAATCCTAAGTTTGGACATGGTCTTCCAAGTTGTTAGCTAAGTTTGTCTAGCCAAAGGAAGATATATATAGGACTTCCCTGGTGGTCCAGGGGTTAAGACTCTGAAGTTTCACTACAGGAGACATGAGTATATATTGTCACCCTGCTTATTTAACTTATATGCAGAGTACATTATGAGAAATGCTGGGCTGGATGAAGCACAAGATGGAATCAAGATTGCTGGGACAACTATCAATAACCTCAGATAAGCAGATGACACCACCCTTATGGCAGAAAGCAAAGAACTAAAGAGCCTCTTGATGAAAGTGAAAGAGGTGACTGAAAAATTTGCCTTAAAACTCAACATTCAGAAAACTAAGATCATGGCAACCAGTCCATGGCAAATAGAGAGGGAAACAGTGAGAGACCTTTTTTGGGTTCCAAAATCACTGCAGATGGTGATTGCAGCCATGAAATTAAAAGACTCTTGCTCCTTGGAAGAAAAGCTATGACAAGCCTTGATAGCATATTAAAAAGCAGAGACATTACTTTGCCAACAAAGGTCCATCTTAGTCAAGGCTATGGTTTCTCCAGTAGTCATGTATGGGTGTGAGAGTTGGATCACAGAAAAAGCTGAGCGCTGAAGAATTGATGCTTTTGAATTGTGGTGTTGGAGAAGACTCTTGACAGTCACTTGGGCTGCAAGGAGATCCAACCAGTCAATCCTAAAGGAAATCACTTCTGAATATTCATTGGAAGGACTGATGCTGAAGCTGAAACGCCAATACTTTGGCCACCTGATGTGAAGGACTGACTCACTGGAAAAGACCCTGATGCTGGGAAAGACTGAAAGCGGGAGGAGAAGGGGATGACAGAGGATGAGATGGTTGGCTGGCATCACTGACTCGATAGACATGAGTTTGAGTAAGCTCTAGGAGTTGGTGATGGATAGGGAAGCCTGGTATATGCTGTAGTGCATTGGGATGCAAAGAGTTGGACACGACTGAGTGACTGAATGACTGAATGGAACTGATATATATATATAGATAGATAGATAGATATAGATATAGATATAGATATAGATAGATAGATAGATACACACACACACACACACACACACACACACACACACACACACACACACACACACAGACACACACACACCATATACTTATCTGGAGTAGGAAATGGCAACGCACTTCAGTATTCTTGCCTGGAAAATCCCAAGAACAAGGCAAGCTGGCAGGCTAAAGTCCATGGGGCTGCAAAGAGTCAGACACAACTAAGCAACTAGGCATATATATGTTAAATTTAGAGTTTGTTAGCTTGTTTTAAAACTTTTCATACTATTTAGACATTTGATATATGGGCCCCCTTGTGTAGACTTTTATAAGCCCTACAACTGCTAGGGTTGGCTCTGGTATCATTTGATACAGAATCAAGTTGAATTAGCTTGGCCTGGTTTTTTAAGGCCCTTTACTATTGGTTCTTCCCTAAACTTACCTTCCATTACTCTTCTGCAGGAATCCTCCATGGGCCAGTCGGGTCCACTCAGATCCAGGCTTGGCCTACATTCTCTCCTCTGTGCTCAGGTTCACTCTGTTTTCTCTGAAAAACCTTTGCTTCATCTCTGCATTTGTATAGGCCAACTACTGTTTAAACACCCAGCCTCATAGTCATGTTTTCTCCTCTGGATTCTTCTAACAGCTTTTTTCTGAACTACTCATTGACACTCAAAGTGTGGAACTGTGTGTGGAAGCCATTTTTCTTTCCATGCAGAAGATATATAGATATAAGGAGGTGCCAATATGCAACTGTTTTTAAACGAAGAGAGTATCCAAAAAAACCAAAAAACAAACAAGAGTAGCTAAAGAATCAGGAGAAAGTAGTTAGGCAAGTAACCAAGGAGGAGATGGCTGGCATTATCAAAGGCTGCAGAGTGGTCATTGGGAAAGATGCCCCAAAATAGAAAGAGAAATGAGGTCCTTTGTGACCACTGAAAGATCAGCCCATTGTGTGGGTGTAAACAGCATTGTAGTAGGGAAAATAAGAGATGAAAGGTAAAGACAGCAAATTCAATTTAGAGTTATCTGAACAGGTGGAGGATGTTGGGTTGTTTTGTTCTGTGCAAAGGATGGAAGAAATGTGTCCGTGCGGAAAAAAGAGCTAGATTAGAGGGGAACAGTGATATCAGGGAAAGGATAGTTTGATTAATCAAAATCTGGGAATGGTGGCCATCCAGGGCACAGGTGCAGGGATTAACCTTGATGAAGAGAAAGGACTTGTTGTGGTAAAGGGAATGAATGCAGACTATAGGACCGACATCCTAATCAAGAGACTGGACTTAAGGGTGAAGAAATTGGCTGTCACTGTAGAGGAAAGGCTAAGAAAGCCTGAATTTTCTGGAGCAGGTCTAAGATTTCTTACATAGCTGGTCACCGTATCTGTGGATTCAATCAGTCATGATATTCAGGGAAAAATTTTCAGAAAAGTTCTAAAAAGTTGCAGCAGCAACTATTTACATAGTATTTACATTGCATTATGTATTATAAGTAATCTAGAGACAATTTAAAGTATATAGGCGATAGGTTATATGCAAATACTACAGTCATTTTTACACAAAGGACTTGAGCGTCCACTATTTTAGTAGCTGCAAGTATCCTGGAACAAATAACTCAGGATATTTAGAGAAGACTGTATTTAAATATCATATTCTTCAGTCTTTCTTTCTACATTTATTCAGTGCCCTGTGTGTGCCAGACATTGGTGTTCACAGAGATACAACTTTTCATTTAATTTTGGAATGTTATAACGATGACTCAGTGAGATTTACTTTTTACTCTTCTAGAAGGCTTTCAGTATAAATAAACACCAGTCGGAAGGGAGTCTTTTGTCAGATCAGACGACCTGAATAGGGGTTGAGAAAACACGGGCATCTCAACAATGGCGCCCTGTTAGAGGTGGAAAGGGAGGAGAGGCCCAGAGAGGGGGGAAAAACAGGTTTAGACCTGGGTAACCTGAGGAGGATGCGCCTTCAACCAGGAAGAAGTGTGCCTCTTAAGCACTTCAGGCCGCGCTGTGACCAAGGGTAACAGCGCTTGAGCTAACGGCAGTGTGAAAACCACCTTCTTCCCTAACCAGATATATCTACGGAGCCTGACTAGGACTAGACAGAAGCCAAGATTCTCCATCCAAGATTCCTTCCCAAGAACTTCCTCTGCCCCTGACTATTTAAATGTCACTGCTCTTGCCCCTAGTGTACGGGGCGGGGGAGAGAAGAAGCGGTGGAAGAATCACCTTTCCTATTTTGCGATTGGTAGTGCTAGACTCCAAGTCCCGCCTCCCACGCTGCCGCCAACAGGCTCTCAGAGTTGTCACTCGATTCGCTGCGGCCGCCTCTCGCCGTGGCTCCGCCCCCCTCTGTGGCTGGGATCTCGCGGGAAGAGCAGCGGGTACGGCTGTGGCTCTGTCTCCAGGCTGCGCGCGGAGCGGGAGGGATCTCCTCACACAAGCGCTTCCTCGCGGAGGGGCTGGAGCTGCGGCAGACGCAGGCCTGGGCCGCCTCTTCTCTGCTGCCTCCTTCTCTTCCTCAGGGTTCCCCAGTCCGCTTGCCCTACGACGCCGCCCAGGTGAGGAAGCCCGGAGCGCGTCTCCGCTGAGGAGCGGTCGGGGAGCGGGGACACGGAGCGATCGGGGCAGGCGGGCTCCTGACGGGGGCGGCTCCGCGGGCAGCGCGGCGCTGCCTGGTGTGCGCGAGGCTTGGCGGGGTTCGGAGTGAGGAGGGCGAAGACGCGGTGGGGTGGGATCCGGGTGCGGACGCCCAAGGGCGGTGTAGCGGGTGCCAGGGCTTCTCCGGGTGAGGAGGCGGTTTACTGGGGGTCTGGGGTCTCTTCCGGCTTGGCGTTCGGATGGGTGGCAGCGGTTCGGGTCCCGGGTCTTTGGGGTCGAAGGAGATTTACCAGGATCCTTCGGTTCCTTGAAGTGGTATAGCGGGGTTCCGGGACAAGGGGTCCTTTTATCACGGTCTCACGCTCCTTTAGGGGCAGAGGATTCAGTTTTAGCAAGGTCCTAGGTCTCTGAAGGGGCAGATGTACGGGGTCTTGGGGGTACTTTGAGCAGGAGTGGGCTTCTTTTTTCACATTCCTGGGATAAAGAAGCATTGTATTGGGGTTCTGTCTGTTTATCGGGGTCTTCGAGTGGGAGGGCGATGTATCTGCGTCCTGCAGGGGCCGGGACCGCCTTGGTGGGCTGCTGGGGGCGGAAGGGTTTACGGCGGAGACCAGCGTCTTTATTGAGGTTTCTAGTTTGCCCAGGGGGGAGCGGTAACTTGGCATGGTCCCCAGTTTTTTGGGGGGCGACAGGGCGAGTTAGCGGGTCCCCGGGAGATCTCGAAGGGAGGGCGCGGCACTGCAGGCGCTGGATCGGCTCGTGGCGGGAAGGGAACTCTGGTGACATCTCGAGTTCTCAGTCTGTGGCTGGTCAGCATCCTGGAACAGATCTGTTTCTAGATGAGATTTACTCAATGCTTAGTTGAAGGATTGATCCGTGTTGCTGCCTAGTTGGAGAAATAGAGAGATTGTTCTGCAGTTTTCTCTCTGCCCCAGGATCCCTGTGGGGGCGTGCTGATTTCTCTCCTCTGGGAACCAAAGTGGCAGACAGCACCTTAAGTGGGCATGTAGACATGTAGGTTCTTAAGGAGGCGAATGTCCTCCGGGTGAGCGTGGAAGCCACTGAGGATAGGGAAGGCTGTGCGGTTTTGGCTTCCTTTCCTATGTTAGGGTCTACTTTGCTGATCCTGCATTATTAGGTCTGTCCTGAAGTCCTGCCCGAGTGTTAGGCAGTCAAGTATGCTGGAAAGTGTGTTCTGGCTTCTCTCTGTCGTTTGAAAAGCATTTATGTAGAGGAATCAGTTTTAAGTTCAGCCTCCAAGTAACGCATTGGAATTCGAAGTTCCAAAGCTAGAGCTCTGCAAAACCGTGGTTTGAGACCTGTAAGGATGGCTAACGGAACTCTTTTAAAGAATCCTCTTAACAGTTTTATTGGATACAGTTAGTCTTGACTCACATGCAGAGAGTCCTTGGTAACTAGCCCAAACTTAGATGGAGTTCAGATAAAATTACCTGTATGCATGCATATGCTCTTGTTTTTTTTCTTTAAATGTTTAAGTCAGAAAGTCTGTGCTTTTGCTTGACCGTTCCCCTGGTTAGATAGCTCTTTTATCATAGAGGCCTGTAAATCAAGTCTGGTGTGGCTTGATTTGATGGAACCTGTACTTATAGTAATTCTGTAATTTGGGATAAACAGACAAATTTGAGTATGGCAAGGCAGAAAATTTTGCCTGCTTTAATCTTTTTTTTTTTTTTTTNCAGAGGATTCAGTTTTAGCAAGGTCCTAGGTCTCTGAAGGGGCAGATGTACGGGGTCTTGGGGGTACTTTGAGCAGGAGTGGGCTTCTTTTTTCACATTCCTGGGATAAAGAAGCATTGTATTGGGGTTCTGTCTGTTTATCGGGGTCTTCGAGTGGGAGGGCGATGTATCTGCGTCCTGCAGGGGCCGGGACCGCCTTGGTGGGCTGCTGGGGGCGGAAGGGTTTACGGCGGAGACCAGCGTCTTTATTGAGGTTTCTAGTTTGCCCAGGGGGGAGCGGTAACTTGGCATGGTCCCCAGTTTTTTGGGGGCGACAGGGCGAGTTAGCGGGTCCCCGGGAGATCTCGAAGGGAGGGCGCGGCACTGCAGGCGCTGGATCGGCTCGTGGCGGGAAGGGAACTCTGGTGACATCTCGAGTTCTCAGTCTGTGGCTGGTCAGCATCCTGGAACAGATCTGTTTCTAGATGAGATTTACTCAATGCTTAGTTGAAGGATTGATCCGTGTTGCTGCCTAGTTGGAGAAATAGAGAGATTGTTCTGCAGTTTTCTCTCTGCCCCAGGATCCCTGTGGGGGCGTGCTGATTTCTCTCCTCTGGGAACCAAAGTGGCAGACAGCACCTTAAGTGGGCATGTAGACATGTAGGTTCTTAAGGAGGCGAATGTCCTCCGGGTGAGCGTGGAAGCCACTGAGGATAGGGAAGGCTGTGCGGTTTTGGCTTCCTTTCCTATGTTAGGGTCTACTTTGCTGATCCTGCATTATTAGGTCTGTCCTGAAGTCCTGCCCGAGTGTTAGGCAGTCAAGTATGCTGGAAAGTGTGTTCTGGCTTCTCTCTGTCGTTTGAAAAGCATTTGTGTAGAGGAATCAGTTTTAAGTTCAGCCTCCAAGTAACGCATTGGAATTCGAAGTTCCAAAGCTAGAGCTCTGCAAAACCGTGGTTTGAGACCTGTAAGGATGGCTAACGGAACTCTTTTAAAGAATCCTCTTAACAGTTTTATTGGATACAGTTAGTCTTGACTCACATGCAGAGAGTCCTTGGTAACTAGCCCAAACTTAGATGGAGTTCAGATAAAATGACCTGTATGCATGCATATGCTCTTGTTTTTTTTCTTTAAATGTTTAAGTCAGAAAGTCTGTGCTTTTGCTTGACCGTTCCCCTGGTTAGATAGCTCTTTTATCATAGAGGCCTGTAAATCAAGTCTGGTGTGGCTTGATTTGATGGAACCTGTACTTATAGTAATTCTGTAATTTGGGATAAACAGACAAATTTGAGTATGGCAAGGCAGAAAATTTTGCCTGCTTTAATCTTTTTTTTTTTTTTTTGGAATGACAGTTTTCTTTTAATGATATTTCTTTTGATCTTATAACCAGAAACATTAGTGATAATATGTTTAATTCTTGACTTTTATAATCATTTTAAAAAACAAAGGAGCTTCCCTGGTGGTCCAGTGGTTAAGATGCAAGGGACATAGGTTCCACCCCGGAAGACCTGCAACTAAGCCCACGCGCCACAACTACCGAGTCCGCTCCTGGAGCCTGTGCTGCGCAATAGGAGAAGCCAGTGCAGGGGGAAGCCCGCGCGCCACAGTGAAGACTAGCCCCTCCTCACCGTGACTGGAGAAAGCGCTTGTACAGCAGTGAAGGCCCAGTGCAGCCATAAATAAGTAAATTTTAAAAGTAAAGAAAAAAACAGGGAATTCTATATAGCAATATATGACTCTGAGAAGTTTAAGTGTTTGGGGGTTTTGTTTTAGTTTGGTTTTTGTTTTGGTTGTAAATTAAACCAAAATGCCTGTTTTATAACTATCAAAACTGATCAGTTGAGCAGATGTTTGATTGGAATCACAGCCAAAAAAACCCTAAGCAGACCTTTGTTTCCCCATTATTTTTGAAAGCCAATGATAAATTAAGTGGATATCAGTAACTTTTTAAAAAAAGCCGCTTTCATAATTTCTAAGTAAACATAATGATCAATCAACAAGTATTTGATTATCTGCTAGGTGTCACAGCATGGTGTGTACCTCCATGTACAGTGATTACAGCTCTCATAAACCTGTATCAAGAGAAAGAGACAACAAATACATAAAATAATTGAGATGCTGCTGCTGCTAAGTCGCTTCAGTTGTGTCCGACTCTGTTTGGCCCCACGCCATTGCCTTCTCCAATTGAGATGCTGATAAGAGAGAAATAAACAGGATAGTTTTGAGGTTCAGCTCACTTAAAAAACATTAACCCCTGATAATATAACTGGTATTAGCATCCTCTGTTATATAAGCATACAGTCTGTAAGGATAAACATCAAACTTAAAAGTGTTTGGGCAATTCTTTAGGAGACAGTTGCAAAGACATGGAAAGGAGTTATTAATTATATGTGCTGTGCTGTACTTATTCACTCAGTCTTGTCCGACTCTTTGGGACACCGTGGACCATAGTCCACCAGGCTCCTCTGTCCACAGGGATTCTCCAGGCAAGAATACTGGAGTGGGTTGCCATGCTCTCCTCCAGGAAATCTTCCCAACCCAGATATCAAACCCAAGTCTCCTAAATTGCAGGTGGATTCTTTTCTGGAATTATATGCTTTTATACTATTTGAATTTATTTCAATGAGCAGACATTACTTAGGTGTTAATTAGAGAAGTCTGGAAATTAAAACATTTTGGTCACTGTGCAAATTTGTGAAACGTCGCACAGGCTTTTTTTCAGTGTTGCCACTTCTGTGTGTACTAGTGAAGGAAAAATGTATTTCAGTTATCTAAAATTATAGGAATGGGATGGGGAGGGGAGCACAACAGAATAAGAAAAAAGACTGAAGCCTAAATAAAATGTGAAAACGTGTTAAAGATGTTGGATCTTTAATTGTATGAAGATAAATTAATCTTTGGCCTTTATTTTAAATTTCTTTTCTTTCTAAAAAGACTTCTTAAAAGTCTTTTTTTAGACTCTTGAGAAGAATAAGTTGTATTTTTGTGGTGCCCCCTCCTGCTGTGGTGGGGCAGCAGGTCTTTTATTGTGGCACGGATTTCAGGATGGGATTTTTTTTTGGTCAAACATATGGACATCTAATAGATACATTTTCTTGTGAGGGATATGAAGCATAAAAATAGTTTTATAATTTGTTATTATACTTCTAAAAAGTGATAATACCAGAATGTCTTTTGAATTATCATTCAAAATTGTTAAGTCATAGATGAGACATACTAAGTCAGTTTCTAGAAAGGAAATCATAAGACATGAAATTCTGGTCTCAAACTGTGCTACTAACCATACGGTCTTGGATAATTCCTTAGTCTTTCAGGGCCTCAGTTTCCATACATATAAAATGAAAGAAAGAGCAGTCCCTGTCAGTAATCAATATAAACTCTAATGCCAGGGTTTATATTCCAGATCTACAATATTATATGTACAAAAACTGATAGATGCTATAAGAGTCGCTAGTTCTCAGGGTACAACTAGTTCCATGTAATTTTTATTTATCGTACCTAATTTTAGGCCTCTTCTTTTTTAAGATATATAGGAACTATTTAATTCAAGAATATATATTCATGAAGGTAAATGACTTTCTTTTGATAATTTAGCTTTATCTGTTAAAGCTAAATTTTATCTATTATTTTTCTTTCTGATCCCTGGTTTTGTAATGGAGTATCTAAATAATAATGTAATGTCTGTATTTAATTCTGTGTATAGAATGAGGTCTCTGGTGGTTGAACTCCTTTACACTACTGCCAAGGTAATTTTTCTAAAATGTAAATATGTTCAGTGTTTTTTTCTTAAAACATACTTCTCCCTTAACTACAGTATTTAGTTCTATGGTTACAAGGCCCTTCATCATCTGGCTCATCTCCTGTATTTCTACCATCATACATCTCAAGCTCCAACTGTACTAATACTGAAAGAGCCATACCGTTTGCTAACTCAGAACCTTCTTATATATTCTCCCTCCTACTCAGAATGCCTTTCCTTCTCCTATCTAGCTGACAGTCTACTGATTTTTCAAGATATAACTTAAGTGCTATCTGCTTTTTGAGTCTTCTGTGTGCTCTGGTCTTCCCTCTTCCAGCCCCACTGAGTTATTTACTATGTCTTGTTCATTCTTTCCCTTTGTTTATTAGTATGCTGTAATTATGTATGTGTCTCTCTTCCAGGACTCAAAAGCAGATGTATATTTGTCTTATTGGGGCTTCCCAGGTAGCACAGTGGTAAAGAATCCACCTGCCAATACAGAAGACACAAGAAACGTGGGTTCAATCCCTGGGTCAGAAAGATCCCCTAGAGTAGGAAATGGCAACGTGTTCCAGTATTCTTGCCTGGAAAATTCCATGGACAGAGGAGCCTGGTGGGCTACAGTTCATGGGGTCACAAAGAGTTGGACACGATTGAGCATGCACGCATGCACACACGCACACATTTGTCTCATTACTTATTGAATATCAATTGCTTATTTTACACAATTGGCTCCCATTACAGATTTGAACTCTCAGTGCCAAGCTTAGTATCTTCCAAATGTCTGAATTAATTGCATATCTCAGTCTTGCCCTATTTTTCTAAAACATTGGGCTTTCTAAATTATCTTGTTCTCTTGCCCCTATGACTGCAAACTGATATTAGGTCTATAGTGCTTATCCTCATATTTAAGAAGAGAGATTACCAGCACTGAAGGAGTTAGGTGTTAACTGTTAAACTTGCAGAAAAGTCACACAGAATTTTGAGGCAAACACTAATCACAGTATCTAAAATTGCTAGGAGAGTTGTGAACTGGTTTCAGTGTTTCAGATCTTGTACATCAGTGATTTGGTGGATATTTTACCATTTCTGCTTTCTGTACAGGAAATGATTTTGCTGATACATGGATTTTTATATTGGTTTAATAGTTTCTTTATATACATTGGGCTTCCTGGATAGCTCAAATGGTAAACAATCTGTCTGCAATGCTGGAGACCAGGGTTCAATCCCTTGAAGGAGGGAATGGCAACCCACTCTAGTATTCTTGCCTGGAGAATCCCATGAACATAGGGGTCTGGCAGGCTGCAGTCCATGGGGTTGCACAGTGTCAGACATGACTGAGCGATTAACACTTTCACACTTTCACTTTACATACATTACCTTTCATTCTCAAAATAAATCCTAAAAATTTAGTTAATTTTCTTAAGAAGTTAAAAAGCAGGCTATAGCCAGGTCTGTCTAAATCCAGATTCTGTGCTTTTTAGAAATACTACATTGATTCATGTTGATACTTGGCAGAAAACAACAAAACTTTGTAAAGCAATTGTCCTTCAAACTAAAAAAAAAAA
>SJYV01024496.1:0-10939 GCA_006410875.1 Neotragus pygmaeus | reverse complement strand
GGGGACAACAGAGGATGAGATGGCTGGATGGCATCACTGACTCGATGGACGTGGGTCTGAGTGAACTCCTGGAGTTGGTGATGGACAGTGAGGCCTGGTGTGCTGCGATTCATGGGGTCGCAAAAAGTCAGACACGACTGAACGACTGAACTGAACTAAATCACCCTGTTACCTTCAGAAACTTCCTTACTAAAAATAATGTGAGAAACCTGTACATGCACTCCAAAATGTGAATACCCTTAAATTTACATCTCAGCAAAGTACTCTCTTCCAGCCAGAGTAAGGAGGTTACAGCTTAGAGTCTTTCTAAATTGGAAGGACTATATTCTCTCCAGTGACATGAACCGTATGTCTAGCTATAGCTGTGACCTGGGCCTGTCCTCCATATCCAGACTGCCCAACCTTGTAGAATTATGGCTCTCTTTGTGACCAAATAACTCTCTTAGCTTTTCTACAAGACTGTACTGCACTTTTGTCGCCTCAGCCACTGCCAGATAATCTCACCAAACACCTAGGTAAACTTCATTAAAAGAAGCATTGTTTTCAAATGACTTATTTTAGAAGATCTACAATAGATTAATTTTAAAATAGCATTTGTAGAAACAACACTATAAACCTATAGCACACTTTTATTTAACACATTTGCTGTTTGCTTAGTTTTCAAAAATTTTTTAAACTGCAAATTAAAAAAAAATCTAATTTGTCAAAGTTGGCCACTTTTTAATCACTTTCTGTTTATAGTCTCTACCACACAACCCAAATTTGATTATACTCTGTCTTGGGTTATGTAGTAGTTGTGGGTGCCAGGAATGTTCAAATTCTGATCTCTCCAAGAGATCAGCTATTCAAGTGAATAGAATCCTTGAATCTTCAAGTCAGAAGGAGATTTAGAGCTCCCTTCTATAATATTCATTACAGACAGTTGTCCAGTCCCTGCTAGAATATTTCCAGTGTAAGCATAGATCACAAGTCAACCCATTAAGCTCTTCGATAGTTGTGTTTGAAAACTCTCACTTATGTTGAACCAAAAAGTGCTTTCATCTTTCTACTCTCCCAAGAGAAACACCTTGTCTTAGAAAAATGAAAAAAGAATTTTATTTGGAGTCAGAAGCCCTTTTTTAAAATTAATTGAGGTGAAGTTCACATCACTAATACAATATTATGTCAATTATATTGCAATAAAACTGAGGGAAAAATAATATTGATAACATTTTTATTTTCATTAAAAGTCACAATTAAGAGAATGAAAAGGTAAGCTCCAGGCTGGGAGAAGATATTTTTAAACCAAGTATCCCACCAAATCTCACATCCAGTATAAATAAAGAACTCCTAAACTCAGCAATCAAAATACAGGCAACTCATTTTTTTTAATAGGAAAANATTAAGAGAATGAAAAGGTAAGCTCCAGGCTGGGAGAAGATATTTTTAAACCAAGTATCCCACCAAATCTCACATCCAGTATAAATAAAGAACTCCTAAACTCAGCAATCAAAATACAGGCAACTCATTTTTTTTAATAGGAAAAATACTTGAAATACACTTCATAAAAGTCTGGAGAGAAAAGGGAGGCGGGAGTGTCTTTTCGGGCTGTTTAAGAATCAGCTGTTTATCTTTCTCTAGCTTAAAATGTATGACAGTCTCTAGGTCTATCCATGCTGCTGCAAATGGCATTATTTCATTCTTTTTATGACTGAGTAATATTCCATTGTTTCAGTGATTCTTAAACAGCCCTAAAAGACATTCCCTCCTCCCTTTTCTCTCCAGATTATCGCGTGTTATGCAATAATCTTGCAGTGACCCACCTGTAGTGACCGCCTGCCTCCTATCCTGTAAATAACCAGTGTGTTTTTATCTCAAGACTTGACTGGGGAAGAATTCATGTCCCAACTCACTCAGGTTGTTGCAGAATTCACTTCTATGCAGCTGTACCACCAGGGCTTCACTTTCTTGCTGGCTGTTGGCCAGAGATCACTCCCAGCCCCTGTAGCAGGCCCAGTTTCCCGTGATTTGGCCCTCTCCATAGGCAGTTCACAGGCAGTTCTATAGGCCACTTGTTTCTTCCAAGCTGGCAGAAGACAAGAGCCTAAAGATGTGGTTTTATCAACACAGGATATAGTGGGACTAATATTTTCTGTGAGGCAAGAACATGCCTATTTTTCAAAAGTACAATAGCTTCTTTTTCTGATTATAAAAAAGTATATAATCATTTTAAAACTTTATACACAAAAAGTGAATTATACACAAAAGTCAAAAGATGATATTTAGGGCTCCCATTATAGCTCAGCTGGTAAAGAATCCACAGTCTCCTGCAATGCAGGAGGCCTGGGTTCAATCCCTGGATCGGGAGTGAAAAGATGGAATAAATTACCTGAAATCCTAATATCCACAGGCACTCCTCTTAACAGTGTGGAGCACCTCTTCCTAGTCTTCTTTCTATGCCTACACATTTGCTTATTATACTATCATTCTTGTGATTTGTGTGCTCCTATCACACGTTCCTCTGGGGTAGCCTCATGTGCTAAAGTCAGTGTTCCAAGCTACGTCTAATTTCTGGTCCTTCTACATTTCCCCAGTTTTAAAACTTATGCATCTTTATGGAAGAAAAAGGAAAATACAAAAACATATACAAAGAAGTTCTGGTGGCTCAGACAGTAAAGAATCTGCCTGCAAAGCAACAGACTGGGGTTTGGTCCCTGGGTTGGGAAGATCCCCTGGATAAGGAAAAGGCTACCCACTTCAGTATTCTTGTCTGGAGAATTCCACAGACAGGGGAGCCTGGCAGACTATAGTCCACGGCATTGCAAAGAGTCAGACACAACTGAAGCGAGTAACACTTCTTCTCACTTTCACAAAAATATAATGCAAACGTCATCCCCACTACCTAGATACTGGCGTTAACATTTCTACATGTTTCCTTCCAGTCTTACCATCTTTTATATAACTGTATACAAGCCACAAGAGTAAAGGACAGGGAAACCTGGCGTGCTGCAGTCTATGGGGTCACAAAGAGTCAGATACCACTTAGCGACTAAACAACAATACAAGACACACAAACCTTGTCTTAACCTCCTTTCCTTCTTAGACCTCACTCCCTCACTCACCCACTTTGCCAATCCTGGAGAGCCAAACTCTCCCTTTCTTATTAGCTTCATATTCTTTCCAGGCTGCCAAAGCAAAAAAATCCTCTTCTAATCCTTTGACACCCTCTAGTTATTGCCCAATTACCTTCTATTCACAGCCCTTGTAAAAAATTTAACAATATTTACTTAACCCAATATAACCAAAATAATATCATTTCAGAATGCAATCAATATAAAAAGTATTAATGAGCTGTCTTACAGTTTCTTTTCTTTATACTGAGTTCTTGTGTATTTTACACCCACAACTCATCTCAGACAAGATACATTTCAAACAGCTACATATGGTGATGTGGCCACCATAATGGACAGCAGAGATCTAATTCAATGCTCCACCTGATGGACTATCACAGACCTTCTCCAGCATCCCCTCACTCCAAAGAATCATCTAGCTCCCTGCTATTCAAATTTCATCATTAGGCATCTTCATCATCACCTGGGGCTTATTAGAAATGCAGAATTTCATGCCCCACAAAGGACCTATTTAAATTAGAATCTGTATTTAAACACTATCCCCAGGTGATTCATTTGCATAGGAAACTTAAGTCTTATCCATCTCCAGTTCAACACATAGAGTAGCATAGACTCAACTCACTCTCCCATCCCTAAGGAAGCTCATTCCATCTTCAAATGGTTCCAAGTATTAGAAATGTATTCATAAGCCCAGCATTATGCTAAGCACAGCACAAGAATTATCTCATTTACGCCCAGCACTCTGAGACAAAACATCCATATAGTCAAAGCCATGTTTTTTCCAATAGTCGTGGACAGACATGAGAGTTCAACCATAAAGAAGGCTGAGTGCCAAAGAATTGATGTTTTCAAATTGTGGTGCTGGAGAAGACTCTTGAGAGTCCCTTGGACTGCAAGGAGATCAAACCAGTCAATTTTAAAGGAAGTCAACCCTGAATATTCATTGGAAGGACTGATGCTGAAGCTGAATCTCCAATACTTTGGCGACCTGATGCAAAGAGCCAATTCACTGGAAAAGACCCTGATNGTGGTGCTGGAGAAGACTCTTGAGAGTCCCTTGGACTGCAAGGAGATCAAACCAGTCAATTTTAAAGGAAGTCAACCCTGAATATTCATTGGAAGGACTGATGCTGAAGCTGAATCTCCAATACTTTGGCGACCTGATGCAAAGAGCCAATTCACTGGAAAAGACCCTGATGCTGGGAAAGACTGAAGGCAAAAGGAGAAAGGGGTGGCAGAGGATGAGATGGTTAAATAACATCACCGACTCAATGCATATGAAATTGAGCAAACTTAATCAACTTAGCAACTGAACAACAACTCTATGAAATAGTCTAATTTTGACCTTTGCCATTGTTCCTGCTGTCGTTGTTTAAGGTAAAATATATATAATTTATCATTTTAATAGTTCAGTGGCATTAAGTACATTCACAATGTTGTGCAAACAACACTGCATGCATGCTCAATGGCTAAGTCATATCTAACTCTTTGCAACCACCTGGACTGTAGCCCACCAGGCTCCTCTGTCCATGGAATTTTCCAGGCAAGAATTCTGGAGTGAGTGGCCATTGCCTTCTACAGGGTATCTTCTCCACCCAGGGGTCAAACCTGTGGCTCCTGCTGCCTCTCCTGCATTGCAGGCAGGTTCTTTACCACTGCCCCCTGGGATGAGTCACTATCCATTTCCAGAACTTCCCATTACTTCAAACATAAGCCCATTAAACAATCACTTCCCCTTCTACTCTCCCCACAGCCCTTAATATCCACTGTTCTTTCTGTCTCTCTGAGTGTGACAATTCTAGGTATCTCATATAAGTGAAATCATACAATATTTGTCCTTTCGTNCACTATCCATTTCCAGAACTTCCCATTACTTCAAACATAAGCCCATTAAACAATCACTTCCCCTTCTACTCTCCCCACAGCCCTTAATATCCACTGTTCTTTCTGTCTCTCTGAGTGTGACAATTCTAGGTATCTCATATAAGTGAAATCATACAATATTTGTCCTTTCGTATCTAGCTTTTTTCACCTAGTATAGGGTTTCAATGTTAATCCATGTTGTACTCTATTTCAGAATTTCCTTCCTTTGTACAATAATTATTCCACTGTATATATGTACCAACACTATAGAGCAAGATTAATTAAGATGGTGGACGTGTGCTCATCTTCTCCTGCGAGAACACCAAAACTACAACTCACTGCTGAACAACCATCAACAGGAGAATGTCGGGTCCCACCAAAAAAAGACACTCCGTTTCCAAGAGCAAAGGAGAAGCCCCAGCAAGACAGTAGGAGGGGCAAAACTGCGTTTAGAATCAAACCCCTTACCTGCCAGAGATGCTCAGAGGGCTCAAACAAACCTTGTGCACACCAGGACCCAAAGATCCTACAGAGACTGAGCCCAAACTGGGTTTAGGTGTCTCCTGCAAAGGTACGGGTCAGCAATGGCCTGCTGCATAGGCAAGGGATCTGGGTGCAGCAGACCAAAAGTGAAAACAACACCCAGCTGTGGATGTGACTGATGATGGAAGTAAAGTCTGATGCTGAAAAGAGCAATACTGCATAGGAACCTGGAATGTTAGGTCCATGAATCAAGGCAAATTGGAAGTGGTCAAACAGGAGATGGCAAGAGTGAACATTGACATTTTAGGAATAAGCGAACTAAAATGGACTGGAATGGGTGAATTTAACTCAGAAGACCATGATATCTACTACTGTGGGCAGACCTCCTTAGAAGAAATGGAGTAGCCAGCATAGTAAAGAAAAGTCCAAANACACTTGCAGTCTATTTTCTCTGTCTGGAGACCCCTGGCCTTCCTGCCTGTTATCCTCTCCAGGCCTGCTAGGAAGCAATACACTAGGCTGCTTGGGAAAACCGCGCAGGTCTGAGCTTTATGCAAAGGGGAAAGGGGTAAGCCTTGACCCCAAAGGCGAGGCTTTTCTGCGACCGCCATGTTAGTGGGCTCCGAGGATGCAAACAGAGGGCGGAATATGTGGCTCTCTGCTCCACCGAGTCCCAGTTCCCTTACCTGTGGTCCACACCCCTCCGCTCTGCTCGCTGGATGCCGATCAATGGGGACCCAGGAGACCACGAAATGAGCATTCCCAGCTGCAATGGTGAGCCCTGAGAGCACAACTACGAACCCCCGCCCCAGACACGCCCACGTGAGCCGTGCCCCTGATGAACCGCCCAGGTTTGCCCTGCCCCCAAGGAGCTCACAGTGCGCTCCACCCCCGCCAACTTCCAGGCCTGTGGGACCGCTACTGCCTCCAGGTGAAACAGAAGGACAGACATATCCACCCACGGAGACAATCCAAGCTTTTTCTCAGCTGATCTATCAGCCATGATAATCAGACCCTGGCAGGACAAGGCTTGAAGAGGGCCTGGGAGCCACACAAACTCTAGGAAACCTTGATAGTATAGTGGCTTGGGGGGGGGGGGGCTAGTTAAGGAAACATTTTAGAGTCTGTGGGTCAGGACTTCAAATCTCTGGTTTAACCTTTTTGCTTTTAGGGGGCGGAGGACCACAAGGGGCGGAGCTTAANCACACAAACTCTAGGAAACCTTGATAGTATAGTGGCTTGGGGGGTGGTGGGGGGGCTAGTTAAGGAAACTTTTTAGAGTCTGTGGGTCAGGAGTTCAAATCTCTGGTTTAACCTTTTTGCTTTTAGGGGGCGGAGGACCACAAGGGGCGGAGCTTAAACCAGAAAAATTTATTTTTATTTTAGACGTTTATTGTTAGAGTTAGGATTAGGATTAGAGTTCGGGCAACACCCCCACTTGTTAGGGTTCGGATTCCGGTTTCAAGGTTAGGGTTTGGGCAACCCCCTCACTTGTTCGGGGTTTGGGTTCGAGATTAGGGTTTGGGTTTGGGGTTCAGGTTAGGGTTCAGCTTCGGGGTTCCGGTTAGGGTTTAGGATACCCCTCACTTCTTCCAGGTTTGGGTTCAGGGTTAGGGTTTGGGTTCAGAGTTAGGGGTTCGGGGTTTGTGGTTGGAGGTTTGAGGTTTGAGGTTCAAGGTTTGGGGTTCAGGACTGGGGAGAGGTGTTCACAGATCGGGTTCAGGGTTTGGGGTTTGGGTTAAATTTAGGGGTCACGGTTCGGGTTTCCAGGCCTCTGCGTGCTCCCTGCCCACCTGGGTCTCCTGGCTTCTCCAGGGCATTGCTTCTCTTCTGCACGCCAGTTGGAACTCTCCCTTCTTCTCTAGACTATTACACTCTCTTAATTTATTTTTGTTTTTCAATCTGTTGGGTATAAAGGAAACAGATTGGGTGCAAAGCACTGTGTAAAGCAAGATGTTAGAGGAGTGTGGCTCGGGGATATTTTGGGATAGTAGGAATGATAGTAGGAACCCGAGGGAGTCCCGGGCCTGGGCCACGCCCTCTTCTAGGTACTGGATGGGGATTATTAATAAATCATGTGATTCTCAGACATCACGGTTAACAGAGGAGGAAACTGAGCAGAGAGAAGTAAAGGAAATCAGTCCCCCCTGGGCGGAGCAAGCCCCTCCCTACAGATGTGCAGCAGAGTCTATCTGGGAAGCTCACAGGCCCCCACAGGCCACTCAGCACCCTGCCCTGTCCTGTGGCTGCAGCACCTTCTGGATACTTTGTGCATCAAGTCTTCACCAACAGGATGTAGGGCTAATTGTGCCCACTTTACAGATGAAAAAGATGAGGTTGAGAGTGGTTAGAAAAGCTCTCCATGATCACAGAGCCAAAAGGTAGGAAAAGAATCCAGGATTCTGACTCCTGTGTATGTCTTCAGAGTCTGTGCTCTTGACCATTCGGCCCTGGGGTTGACACGTGTGCATGTGTGTAGGTTATACAATTTATAATTATAGATCCATGCTACAACTCGATGCAGTTTCCAGTCATCAATAACCTGTGACCTGCAGGCATGCACCTGAGCACTCATCAGGCATGCTTTTCCCCTGCTTGCTAATCACAGCATTCTGGCTCCCTGGGATTCAATCAGTGATCTGGTTTGCTGACCTGCAAAGGTTTAATCCATTAAAAATAAATAAGTAAACCTGCCCTGTCTTTTCTTGAATGTTTGGATTGGTTTTGTGGCGGGACTGTAGTTCTTGAGGAACAGGTGAAGGTTTTGTACAATTGCAAAATAGTACGAGTTCTAACATTAAGGCTGAATTGTTTTTTCCTGCAAAAGTGAATGCTTCCAACTTTTCACATTTCAGGGCTTTAATTATAACAGTTAATGTTATCATTACAAGAACTTTCAGTTTTTTGAAAATTAAAAGATAAATGATAAAACACTTCTGTATATTAAAATATTGGNGGGTTTTTGGGTTCAGTGTTTGCTTTTTGGGGTTCAATGTTTGGTTTGGGGGTTCAGTGTTTGGTTTAGGGGTTCGGAGTTCTGTTTAGGGGTTTTGGGGTTCGGCATTCAGTTTAGAGGTTCAGCTTTTGGTTTGGGGGTTAGGGTTAGGGGTTTGGGGTTCAGAATTCGGTTTAGGGGTTCAGTGTTCAGGTTTAGGCTTTTGGAGTTCGTTTTAGGGGTTAGGGGTTTGGCATTCGGTTTATAGGTTCAGCATTTGGTTTTGGGGTTCAGCGTTCGGTTTGGGGGTTTGGGGGTTCGGTGTTCGGTTTGGGGGTTCGGTGTTCAGCTTAGGGGTTCAGTGTTCGGGTTTGGGGGTTCAGCGTTTGGTTTAGGGCTATTGGGGTTCAGTGTTTGGTTTGGGGGTTCAGCGTTCAGTTTAGGGGTGGTTTAGGGGTTCGGTGTTTGGGTTTAGGGATTCGGTGTTCAGGTTTTGGGGTTCGATGTTTGGGTTTGGGGGTTCGTTGTTTGGTTTGGGGTTCGGGGTTCGGTTTAGGGGTTTGAGGTTCATTTTGGAGGGGTTTGGTTTAGGGGTTCATAATTCCAGGGTTCATTTTAGGGGTTCAGTGTTCAGGGTTTGTGGTTCGGGTTAGGGGTTCATAATTTCGGGGTTCATGGTTATTATTAGGAGTTTAGGGTTCATAATTTCGGAGTTTGGTTTTGGGATTCAGCATTCAGTTTGGGGGTTTGGTGTTTGGTTCAGTGGTTCAGTGTTCGGTTTGGGGTTTTGGGGTTTGGCGATCGGTTTTGGGGTTTGGCGATCGGTTTTGGGTTCAGTGTTTGGTTTAGGTGTTTTGGGATTCAGTGTTTGGTGTTCGGTTTGGGGTTCGGCATTTGCTTTTGAGGTTCGGCATTCGGTTTAGGGGTTCGGTCTTTGGTTTAGGGGATTGGGGGTTCAGCGTTCGGTTTAGGGGTTTGTGGTTCAGCGTTCGATTCGGGGTTTTGGGGTATGGCATTTTGTTTAGGGTTTTTGGGTTCAGTGTTTGCTTTTTGGGGTTCAATGTTTGGTTTGGGGGTTCAGTGTTTGGTTTAGGGGTTCGGAGTTCTGTTTAGGGGTTTTGGGGTTCGGCATTCAGTTTAGAGGTTCAGCTTTTGGTTTGGGGGTTAGGGTTAGGGGTTTGGGGTTCAGAATTCGGTTTAGGGGTTCAGTGTTCAGGTTTAGGCTTTTGGAGTTCGTTTTAGGGGTTAGGGGTTTGGCGTTCGGTTTATAGGTTCAGCATTTGGTTTGGGGGTTCAGCGTTCGGTTTAGGGGTTTGGGGGTTCGGTGTTCGGTTTAGGGGTTAAGTGTTCGGTTTTGGGGTTCAGCGTTCAGTTTAGGGGTGGTTTAGGGTTTCAGTCTTTGGGTATAGGGATTCAATGTTCAGGTTTGGGGGTTCAGTATTTGGTTTTGGGGTTCAAGGTTCAGTTTAGGGGTTTGAGGTTCGTTTTAGGGGGTTCAGTTTAGGGGTTCATAATTCCGGGGTTCATTTTAGGGGTTCAATGTTCGGGGTTTGTTGTTCAGGTTAGGGGTTCATAATTTTGGGGTTCATGGTTATCATTAGGAGTTTGGGGTTCATAATTTCGGAGTTTGGTTTTGGGGTTCAGCATTCGGTTTTGGGGTTCTTCATTATGGTTATGAATTAAACTCCACTTTACTAATGTGGTTGAATTCCTATAATTTAGTTATGAGTCATTTGACTTGTCTTACTTTTTGTGAAGGGGCTATTCAGGGTTTTTTAAAACCTATTTTTCTATTAGATTGTTAATATTTTATTATGAAACATGTATTTCATTATGCATTTTAAATAAAAGTCATGTGATGTATGTATCATGAATATTTTGTCCTAGATTGTCTATTCATTCAGTTGTTGATGTATTTAGGTGCACACATTTCCTTTTGTTTAATGAATTAATATTTATCAAACTGTTTCTTTACACAGTGAAGTGCTTTTAATGTCTTATTTAAGATCCACTTCTTACCTCCAAAATAAGATATTCTCATATTTTATGTACTAAATTATCACAAATTTCATACAGTATTATATTTTATATTCTACTTCCTCTATTTTCAATTTTAGGTTTTATTTTCTCTTTTTGTATTGACGTTAAATTTTTTTGGGGGGGTTACAATGTTGTTTAGTTGTTTTCATTTTTTTCACTTTAAAAAATTTTCTTAAAAATATAAATTTATTTATTTTAATTGGAGGCTAATTACTTTACAATATTGTATTGGTTTTGCCATATATCAACATGAATCTGCCATGGGTGTACATGTGTTCCCCATCCTGAAACCCCCTCCCACCTTCCTCCCTATACCATCCCTCTGGGTCATCCCAGTGCACCAGCCCCAGGCACCCTGTATCATGCATCGAACCTGGACTGCCGATCTGTTTCACATGTGACAATATACATGTTTCAATGTCATTCTCCCAAACCACCTCACCCTCACCCTCTCCCACAGAGTCCAAAAGACTGTTCTATACATCTGTGTCTCTTTTGCTGTCTCGCA
>SJYV01024494.1:14402-26943 GCA_006410875.1 Neotragus pygmaeus | reverse complement strand
CATTTTAGTAATCTTCACAGTTCTCTACTCTAGCACTTGGCACAATAGTAGGCACTGACAGGTGGGAGGCTAAGAAAAACAAATTTGTCAAAAATTCCTGCCTACACTGAAATTTTCCTCATAATCCCTGACTGGAATTCACATGGTGAATGCCTTGCATTCTCCCATTCAAGCTATTTCCTCAACCTGCACTGTCCTCCCACCTCCATTCTAGATCATCACTCTTCCCTCCAGGGAACACCATGCCTCCTGGCAGAGCCCAAATTCCACCTCCTCAGTGGCATCTCCTAAAGACCATTCTGCCCCATGTGATGGCTTGATCTAAAAATCATCTAGTATATGATGCCTTGTGATTATATCCGTTTCTAGTACACGATGCCTTGTGGTCATATCCGTTTTCCTAGTAGAGTAACTGAGCAGAGATACTAGTTTCCTCATCTGAATACCCCAACCTCTCCCGCTCTGAACTCCCACAATACTGGCAATCTGTACACATTGCTGACACTCAAAGACGCTGATACTCGGCACCCATCCCATTCAGGAAAATCACTCAACACTCACACCACCCTCTGGCTACTGTTTCTCCCCCACTTACAATACAGCTCCTGAGGAGTTTTCTTTGAAGAATGAAGCCCAGTCAATACTGGTCATGCCATGGTACAGGGTACAAGCAGGGTTTTTCACACTGAAAGTGAGAATCAGTCTTCTTTTGAAGGTAAAAGCTACCAGATGCAAGAAAGAATCTTTGTTCATTATGCTTGCTAGTTTTTCCACTACTTGTTAGAGCCAGTCTGTAATAAGAAAGAATGAAGGTGACAGGATGGAACTGAAGATTCATGAGAACATTTAAATCCCTACTGCAGCTATCTGAGATCCCAGTTACAAGCCTACTCTTCCCTTCATTTAGCTGTTCATCTCGCCCTTCTATTACCTCTAGAACAGTTTTTTGGTCTCCAGGTCCTCTGACATATTTAAAAACTTACTTGACCCCCAAGAAATGTGTTTATGTAAGTTCTTTCTATAAATATTAACAGAAATTGAAACTGAGAAAATTTTAAATCAACAGTAAATATCTGAAATGAAAACATAATAGTTACTGTCGTCAATATAAAAAACATATTCCTTATGTAAGACAATTTCCAAAAGAATATTTAGTGAAAAGAGTAGCATTATTTTACATTTGCATATACTCTTTAATAGCTAACTTAAGAGAGCTGGATTCTCATATCTGTTTCTGAATTCAATCAGTTGTCGACTGTTTTGGTTCATAAGTTATGAAAACGGCTATTCAATGTAGCTACTTAAAAGTTAAAATGTAGAATCTAACCACACCCAGAAACGTTCCATACACTGCTATTAAAATCCTCTGGTATACCATTTATTCAAGTACATTTTGTAGCATCATGAACTAGCCACTTGGCAATATTGGTTCACTGAGTTATGAAGATCTTCCACATGTCAACATGTTTTATTTCCCAATATCAAAGTATCACTCTCTGTGCGACAGCTACGCAGTTGGCCTGAGTCGTTTAAACTGCCTATCTCCCCTTTGCCTCGCTCCTAGGAGATAACCTCAGCACACCTGAAAATCCTGTCTAGTTAAGACTGTCTTTGTTTATTGAGAACCTTGGACCATGCCAGATCGTTTACACTAATATTATTTGCAGTGGAGGACTTCCTTCACCTCTGAAGTCAAACCGATGGAGTAAAAAAAAGGTCAGCCACAAGGGGGCATGAGGCCTACATGACTAAACCTCAATAAGAATTTTAAACACCAAGGCTCATCAGCAATACTTCATACATATTGCCCCACACTGTCACCAGGAGAATTAATATATACTGTGTGCAAGGACAACCAGAAGCTTGCAATTAGTCTCTCCTGGATTCTGCCCTATGCACTTTCTTTCTTAGCTGATTGTAATCTGTGTCCTTTTGCTATATGAAACTGTTACAGTGAGTGCAACAGCTTTGCCAAGTTCTGTTGGTCCCCCTAGAGAATCACTGAATCTGAGGGTGGTTTCAGGAACCTTCAACAACCAGCACCAATGTAACATGGGTGTCATAAATCCCTTCAGGTAGTAAGTGCAACTAGGAAGGAAAAGTGGCACTGCTTTCAAAAAACTGACCTGATTTTGGGTTTGGTAGTTTTTCTTCAAGAAATACAAAGCACCGCATGTGCATATTATACGTGTTTTCTTGCTGACCACAGTTACGTTCTAGAGTTCAGCATAAAGGTTTTAATTTTTGTTTTGTTTTAGTTAGATGTCATGTTTGTTGCTAACTCTAGCTATTATAATTGCATGTGTGAAGAATATATTGTAGTTTACGGATTGGCTAACATTTCAAATAAATGGTTTATTTAAACACTGATCTGACACTGCAGATGCCTATCAACTGACATTTTTTCTTAGCCCAAGAAGAGAGTCTGAATTATTAACATTAGAGGTATTATTTTAAATATATTAGGAATTTAAATATAAGCATGACACTTTATCTTGGAGCACGAGACGAATTCTTCACAAATGATTTTTTTCTTTGGGAACCAGCTGCAAAAATCTCAAACTATACACAGTCTGTAATGAGTATAGCATATAGTATATGAAGCTTACAATATGTAATGTTTCATCCAAATAGTTGTTACATTTTGAAAAAATGCTAAACAGTTTAATAGTGCCACAAGAAATCTCTGCCCAGAAAAAAAAAAAAGTCATTGGAAAAGGCATTTAAGTATTTAGAAAGCTCTCAAACTTATAGTGCAGATAANCCCTTGGACTGCAAGGAGATCCAACCAGTCCATTCTGAAGGAGATCAGCCCTGGGATTTCTTTGGAAGGAATGATGCTAAAGCTGAAACTCCAGTACTTTGGCCACCTCATGAGAAGAGTTGACTCATTGGAAAAGAGTCTGATGCTGGGAGGGATTGGGGGCAGGAGGAGAAGGGGACGACCAAGGATGAGATGGCTGGATGGCATCACTGACTCGATGGACGTGAGTCTAAGTGAACTCCGGGAGTTGGTGATGGACAGGGAGGCCTGGTGTGCTGCGATTCATGGGGTCGCAGAGTCGGCCACGACTGAGTGACTGAACTGAACTGAACTGAAAGGCTAAATATGAGAATTTGCAGCCAGTTAAAGGTTTCTCTCAATGGACTTTATCAAATTCTCACAAAAAAAGATGGAAAGCTGGAGTGTAGAATGGGGAAACCATTCTCAAGTGTAGGCCCAAAGAGGGAAGTAGAAAAGGAACAAAGTTCTACTACACAATAGTTGTAAGGGAAGCAAATTCTGTTACCTGTTGGGATCCGCTGAAAGCCCATTATGGCTGGGGCAAGTTAAAAGAAAAGTTTTCTTTACTCCAGGACTTCAAATAGAGACCATCCTAGGCTTAGGCCTTTAAAAGTGTCCTACTATTGCTATAAGAGACAAAATTGTTGAATAAGTCCCATTCCCAATACCTAGAGATATGCAGCTTAATTAAAATAGAATAATTATGACAGCAAAGAATACATACCACTTCCCACCATAAAAATATGCATTAATTAAAAAGTAATAGTGATTTTACCACTGGAGAATGAGCAAGAGTATGAAGAAAATCCTCTGAGGCTCAGGTTTAGAGGAAACACCTAAAGCTGAAGATGGAAGAGAAACATTGAAAAAATATTTAGTCTAGTCCTGTGTTAAGCATAAGGTAATGTTAGAGGACTCTGAAGTTTGTAGTTCACTCTGGATTAATAACACAACAAACTTCAAACAAAAGCGAACAATAAAACCCAAGCCTAGCAAAACTCCTAACTAGGTTAACTCAATCTAGTACTCTTAAGGCATAACAGAAAAACAGACATGCCAGTTTCTGGCAAAAATATTTATCTCAGTCTCTTATTTTCTAAAAATTATAAAACACAAAATAAAAGACAGGTGACTGTCAAGAGACAAAATCCTCCCCTAAGGGTTTAAGGGTCAAAATCATTAACAGAATCAAGTTCAGACAAGGAATTTAAAATGACCATAATGAATAAGTTAAAGATTCTGGTGGAAAAGGTGTATAGTATTCTTAAACAGATGGCAGATTTTAAAAGAGATACAAATGAAATGAATATTCTAGAAAAATATGGTGACATAGTTGAAGAAAGCCTTTGTTAGGCTTAGCAGTAGACATGACACAACTAAGAAATGGGTAGGTGGCCTTGACATGTGATAATAGGAATTACTCACACTATAACATGAAAGACTACATTAGCAGAAAAAAATAGAACAACATTTTATGGGATATTATAAAATAATATAATGTGTGTAACTGGAATTCTTGAAAATAAGTGAGAGAAAATGGAGAAGTAATATTTGAATAGATAGTGGCTATTTTCCAAAAATATTAAAAATTATGTATCTAAAAAACTTAGAGTCCTAAGAAAGATAAATATTAAAAATAAACAAATAAGAAATCTCCACATAAACACATTATACTCAAACTGCTAACAATCAGAGGTAAAAAGTAAATCTTGAATGTAGACAGAAAAAGACAATTTTCATCCAAAAGGACAAGTATTAATATAAGACATATAGAAGACTTTGATAAGTCTTTGAAATCATGTGAATCAAAGAGCAATGTTGTAGCATCTTTAAAATGTTGAAAGAAAAACAGTCAACCAAGAATTCTCTACTTGACAAATATAGCCTTTAAAAATAAAGGAAGATTAAAGACTTCTTAGGAAGAACAAAACCTTCAAACTCCATTTTCAATTCCCAACAAAATCATTTGATAAGTGATTTATGGTGCGAGATCTGGTAAAGTCAACAAATTATATGTCATTTGGTTGTCTTTCAGTTGGTAGAACCTTTTGGAAACAACATTGATGGAAACTGTGAGTCTGAAACTATGAACCTTCTTTCTTTACTAAAGCCATAGAACCTAGTGCTTTCTATCACCTTGACAGAATTTATTTCATCTGTGAATAGAATACTGAATTTTGGGTTGAGATTGGTTAAATGTGATCCAATGTGAAACGATATGTAGATATCCATAAATGAAACATTTTCCCTATATGCTATTAATATTTGACTATTTTAAATGACAAAATATGGAAGTAATAATATACATAAATAATAGTTTGCTACTCTATGATGTGACCAAAATAAATCTCACCATAAATTTAACATAATTTTGCACCACAAAATAATTTTCAAAATCCTTAATATAAATTGAAATTGTTTATCCTATTGAGGAAGTGAAAACTAAGTGAACTCCCCAAAGCCTATATTGGCATCTCAAATAGAGAGTTAAGAATTTTCAGTTTCAACTAAAATTAGGCACATACTTCTAGCAGCTACTTAGGAGCCACTGAAGATCCAGGGAAACAGAAGAAATTAAATTTCTTCTGTTATGTGCAGAAAGGAGATTCATGGTTGAAAATTCAAGGGCAGATACTTTCTAAGGTTTTGAACAAGGTTAAACCAAGGTGAGAAGGCTTATACAATTTAAGGGTAAAAAAGAGAATCAAGTTTTAGTTGATCAGACCAGGATTTTCTACAGAGCAAATCAACTTTGTCCAGACATCAGCATATGGTCAAAACCACTTACTTACAAGTCTAGATTTACTTTTACTCTATCCTGATATACTTCACTGAAGAGAGACTGGATTTGAGTTGGTAATTATCCTGTAATTATTCAAGAGCAATAATTATGAGTGTTTACTGATCAAAAGAGAATTCACTCCATTCCTCTCTCAAAGGTGAGATTTATTATAGGTTCAATCTGTTGAATAAAATAGCTAAACACAGGTTAGGGGGTAAGATTACTCTCAGTGTTTTCATTAATAAACAAGTTATTTCTAATCCGTTTTGTTAAAAATATATATATATATATATCAGCTTTTGACTAAATGGTTTTTGGAATTTATAGTATGTATTGTAAAAATAGTTTCATATCAATGAGTAGAATGCAGGCACAATAAAGAACTTAGTTGGGGCTAGTTTAGATAAGTCAGAGAACATTTCTCTCAGAAGGTGACATTTAAGTAGAAATAGGGATAAAATAAAGAATGACACACAAAAAGAGTTAGGTAAAGATATTTCTGACAGAGAAGAAGGCAAAGTAAAAGGCCTGAATGCAGGAAGGATGGATTGGGAGTTTGGGAATAGCAGATGCAAACTATATAACATCACAGTCCTACTGAATAGTACAGGGAAATATATCCAATACCCTATGATAAACCATAATGGAAAAGAATATGAAAAATAATGTGTATATATATATATATGTATAGCTGAATCATTTTTCTGTACAATAGGAATTAATACATTACAAATGAACTATACTTGTAACTTTTTTTAAAAAAGGCCCTGAAGCTACAATGGAATTGGTAGGCTCAAGAAACAATAAGGAGCAATATGGGTGGAGGGGAGTGAGTGAGGGGAATACATGTGCTAGAGAAATGTGATCCTGGAGAGACATGATGAAGGCTTGAATTTCAAGTGCAATGGCAAACTAGTAGGCAAATTTAAGCAATGGAGTGATATGACCTAATTTACATTAAACAAATAAACATACAAAAAACCCCATTAAACCTGTCTCTGGTTAATGTTAAGAAAAACATTGTAGGGTGTAAGTGGAAATAGCAAAAGAACCTATCAAAAATTATCACCCCTCCAAAGTCCAAAGATCAAACAGGAAAATATAGATGGACACTGAGACTGCAGGAAATAAATTTGTACTTAAGGGAAGAGTTGAACAAGAATAAGATAATATGATTACATAAATTGAGATTGATGAAAGGCTGAAGGTTAATATGATTATAGGTTTATATAGAGAAATATTGGGAGCTGATATTATTTAAGTAGATTGAATCCAGGCTGTATTCTGGAGTTTGTGACTTATTTCTTTAGCAATGGAGTAGACCAATTTTGCTCCTTGGAAGGAAAGTTATGACCAACCTAGATAGCATATTCAAAAGCAGAGACATTACTTTGCCAACAAAGGTCCGTCTAGTCAAGGCTATGATTTTTCTAGTAGTCATGTATGGATGTGAGAGTTGGACTATACAGAAAGCTGAGCACCGAAGAATTGATGCTTTTGAACTGTGGTGTTGGAGAAGACTCTTGAGAGTCCCTTGGACTGCAAGGAGATCCAACCAGTCCATCCTAAAGGAGATCAGTCCTGGATGTTCATTGGAGGGACTGATGTTGAAGCTGAAACTCCAATACTTTGGTCACCTGATGTGAAGAGCTGACTCATTTGAAAAGCCCTCGATGCTAGGAAAGATTGCAGGCAGGAGGAGAAGGGGATGATAGAAGATGAGCTGGTTGGATGGCATCACCGACACAATGGACATGGGTTTGGGTGAACTCTGGGAGTTGGTGATGGACGGGGAGGCCTGGTGTGCTGCAGTTCATGGGATCACAAAGAGTCTGACGACTGAGCAACTGAACTGAACTTAGACCAATTTAAAAAATTAATAACTTGGATTTTATTTAATGAGAAAATCTATATATTTACCAACTTTTACAAAAGTTTCCAATTAAGTAGAATATTCTGCTAGAAGTTGCAAATGCAGAGATAAATAAGACAAATACAATTCCTTTGAAAGTTCATAATTTGTCACTTTGGTTAGAATAAAGTAGCTTCCTACAAGCAAGTAATGTCACGTCTTCTAAAGCCTCAGAAGATGAAACTTGCCCTGTTTTGTGGCTACTCTGGCTCCATTTTAGAGCCACTGAGTTTTCATTTTCAAAGAGTTCAGCCTCAGACTCTTGCCCTTCTCTCAGTGTTGACTCAAACCTTCTTATTGATATCTTGCAAGTTACCAACAGATCCTGGCCTCACATGACAGTAGGTAAAATTAATTCATATTCTCATTAAGCATCCCAATTCAAGTTAACATTGAATTCCCCTACTAGTTATTTCTAGTTATTTCTGAGAGCCCTCCAAGAAGCTGTTTCATGAGTACTCAGGAATAAGTTCTTCAATTTTCCACTTCTTCATCTTCATTTAATTCATTAGTGTTCGTGGTGATAATAATGCATCAGGTAGAGAACCACTCTGCAGGGTGAAGCCACCCTGTCCTTATGATCATCCCTTACTAAAGTTCTTAGTAGGACAGCCTTTCTATCCTCTCCAGTGTCACCCCATCCTTAACATGGAGCAATCCTGTCTCATAATTCATTGCTATAACTGATGATGCTGACCATTTTACTAATATTTTATTGAAAAGTGTGAAGACAAGAATACAGAAATATAGCTCCAAAGAATAATGTAAAACTAGCTCGTAAATATGCCTGCTCTCAGGGTCTGCAGGTCCAGGGCCGTCCTCAGCATCTATTTGCCTATCTAACTTGTGGAAGATGCCAATTCCTACTCAAAGCACATACACACACACATACACACAAACACATACAAGCATATAAAAACACACTCAAACATCTGAGAAACTACTGGGAATGTTCTATGTATATCTATGACTCCAAATTGAAAATCAAATTGCCTTAAGTTACAGAGAAGTCTCTATTTTAAACCTATATCTCATATTTTATTTTTTTGTCTCCAGTCAAGCCCCTCTTAGAATGCTTCTAAGTGCCTCACCATTTAGTGAAAATTCCAGATTATCTTCCCAAAGATGTGGAAAAATCTTCCAGCCTCCACAGCCTGATCAGTTGAAACATAATAGTCCAAGACTGGCATTTCCAATTCATTCATTTGAATAAAAACATATGCAAACTATTTTTTTTTAAAAAAAACTAGTCAAATCAGGATTTGACTTGTGTAGCAAGAAACTCACATCTATAGATTTTTTTTCCTCCAGCATTATCAACTTCATCCACAAATACTTGAAAATCAATACACATAAGACTTCGAATATGATCAGTTTTCAGATCAGTGAACAGCAAATTCTTTCAAGATCAAGAATCATTAACCTCCAATTAAAATAAATAAATTTATATTAAAAAAAGAAACATTTCTTCCAAATGGGCAATAGTTTTGCAGACATGCTAAAAAATTACACAGAGTATTGTGCTCTACCTCTCTACCTACCGGAATAGTGTTGTTCTTAACATAAACATTTACATTCTGATACTGGTTTTGTTTTCTAAAAACATGGAGAGGTACTTATATAAATAAAAGGTACATTTAAAGTTACTTCCCATAATACAGTTTTCTTAAAAAAATCACTGGAAATTTTTATATCCAGAAAAAAATATGGCTTTCCCTCCCTTTACACACATCAAGATTTCCTAAAATTCAAGATCTCTATTTTTGTCCAGGGAATCCTACTAGACAAGCCCAGTTGCTCCAGCAGTCACGTCGACCATGACTGCTCATCATTCACTTGTTTGAGCAAATTTCATCTCATGTATTGCTTGTTTCCCTCACTGCAATGCCAGCTGCCTGACAGTAAAGGCTCTTTGTACCTCTGTGCCTCTAGCCTAGTTCTTAGGGGAGTGCCTGGTATACAGGAGATATGCTTGGGACATGGACTGCTCAATACTCACTGAATTGCTGCATTCTGAAGAGATTTTCCAAAAATAACTAGTAAATACAAGTATAAGAGTGATTATACTCTGTATTTTGCCTCTTACTACATTATATTTAATTTTCATTGCCACTATTTCCTTTCTCACATTTTTAATTGAATAGACAGCTTCCATCATAATGAAAGATTTTTTTTAAAAAACCCTATATTAACAAATTTCTCATTCGTTCTTTTCCTACAACAATGCCAAGCTCAGGAGCTACTTCAATTTGTCTTCTTATATTTGGTCAGAAAAAAAATTTTTTTCTCATTGTGTTTATAGTACTTTATAACACTATGCTTCTATAATGCTATACTCTTTGCCACAGGATAATTAATTGTTAATGTGCTCTTTTTTTTACTAGTCATTGCATTCTCCAGAAAAGAAAGCAATTTTTTAAAAGATTTCTTATTTCAAGAAATCTCCAGCACCTTGCAGTTGAGCAAAACCATTTTCTGAGATACTATTCAAAGCACATTACAATTCAAAGTAATATTCTTATACAATGCCTCTGGACAAGTAAGTCACAATAATTAACTTTAAAAATTACCAGGTAGTTACCATTCTTGGTTAAATTCCTCTTACAATCTTATTTTAGAAAAACAAACTGATGATTTGTTTTAACCTGTCGTAATATCTATTCTTACTATGTAACTTTGTTAGTATCATTCACTTTCCATTTTATGTTTTGGTCATCTTAGCGGATTACTCTTTCCATTGAGTAATTTACAGCATGTAAATTTTTTTCTGGGAGTACTCTATAAGGTGTATACATTTTTTTCCTGCTTTCAAAAAAATTATTTTCCTATTATGAGTCTCAAAGAAATTTGCATATTCAAAATCCTGGTTAGTAGCTAATATTTTAAGTCTTTCAGTTAGTGTAAAACTAATTATGACATTCCTTGGGACTAGCCTTTATAGATATAAGGGTTATTTACATTTTTATCTCCTCAAATTTCATGCTTATTAGCTAACCTATCTAACATAACAATATTTAGCACAAAAGGATGATAAGATTTTAAGATTCAAAATACTTACCTGACAAAAAAATTTTTCAGATGGTTCACTATTTCTTTTTTTTTTTTTTTTAATTTATTTATTTTTAAATTTAACTTTACAATACTCTATTGGGTTTGCCATACATCGACACGAACCACTATTTCTGTTTACCCAAATGAACTCTTATATATAGTTTGTCCTCATGCTCTCCATTAGCAGTCATTCCCTTTGGCTCATTTGTACTTAGATCTTCAACTATTGATTGAAGAGATACTTTTGTAGATGTAAAGCTGAACAAAATGATTTCTACTTCCAAATAGCTTACATATGAAAATAATTAAATATTATTTAGTCTAGACAGTAAAAATATAGTTTATCACTGAACAATGTTGGCATTATGAAGACTAATGCTCTATGCAATCAGAAAATCAGCTTATAACTTATAGTCAGTCTTCCATACATGCTCTTCCTACATATCAATGCTTGGGCATCCACGGATTCAACCAATGGTTGTGTAGTACTATAGCATTCACTATTGAAAAAAATCTGCCTCTAAGTGGACCTGTATAGTTCAAACCTGTGTTGTTCAGGGTCAGCTATATCTCTGCTGTCTACAAGGTTCAGAGATCTGTCACAAACATCTAATGAATGTAAATAAGTTCTCCAGATAGACATGTTAGCTTGCAAAGAGGTGGTCATTGTTCTTAAAATAGCTTTTAAAAAATGCAAGTCAGAACAATTTAAGATTGGGTAGGAGAAGAAAATTTTCCCTTCTTCTCTTCCTGGCTCTTTGGCTAGCTTAATAAGTAAATTGACATAAGGCAGGTTAACAGGAGAAAACAAATTTAATTTCACAGGTTTCAGTTCAGTTACTCAGCTGTGTCTGACTCTTTGTGACCCCATGGACTGCAGCATACCAGGCTTCCCTGTCCATCACCAACACCCAAAGATTGCTCAAACTCATGTCCATTGAGTCAGTGATGCCATCCAACCATCTCATTCTCTGTTGTCCCTTTCTCCTCCCACCTTCAACCTTTCCCAGCATCAGGGTCTTCTCTCTCTTTTTTTTCTTTCTTTTTTTAAAATTTAATTTAATTTAATTGGAGGCTAATTACTTTACAATATTGTAGTGGTTTTTGCCATACATTGGCACGAATCAGCCATGGGGGTACATGTGTTCCCCATCCTGAACATCCCTCTCACCACCCTCCCCATCCCATCCCTCAGGGTCATCCCAGTGCACTGGCACTGAGCCCCTTGTCTCATGCATCAAACCTGGACTGGCGATCTATTTCTGATATGATAATCACTTCATGGGAAATAGATGTGGAAACTGTGTCAGACTTTATCTTGGGGAGCTCCAAAATCACTGCAGATGGTGACTGCAGCCATGAAATTAGAAGACGCTTACTCCTTGGANGGTAATAAGGAGTTCATGATCTGAGCCACAGTCAGCTCCTGGTCTTGTTTTTGTTAACTGTATAGAGCTTATATTCTATGCAGCTTTGGCTGCAAAGAATACAATCAGTCTGATGTCAGTGTTGACCATCTGGTCATGTCCATGTGTAGAGTCTTCTCCTGTGTTGTTGGAAGAGGGTGTTTGTTATGGCCAGTGCATTTTCTTGGCAAAACTCTATTAGTCTTTACCCTACTTCATTCTGCATTCCAAGGCCAAATTTGCCTGTTACTCCAGGAGTTTCTTGACTTCCTACTTCAGCATTCCAGTCCCCTGTAACGAAAAGTACATCTTTTTTTGAGTGTTAGTTCTAAAAGGTCTTGTAGGTCTTTATAGAACCATTCAACTTCAGCTTCTTAAGCATTAACTGGTTGGGGCATAGACTTGGATTACTGTGATAGTGAATGGTTTGCCTTGGAGACGAACAGAGATCATTCTGTTGTTTTTGAGATTGCATCCAAGTACTGCATTTTGGACTCTTTTGTTGACCATGATGGCTACTCCATTTCTTCTGAGGGATTCATGCCTGCAGTAGTAGATATAAAGGTCATCTGAGTTAAATTCACCCATTCCAGTCCATTTTAGTT
>SJYV01024489.1:0-26381 GCA_006410875.1 Neotragus pygmaeus | reverse complement strand
CCCTCCCTCCCACCCCACACCCCACCCCTCTAGGTCAACACGGAGCGCTGAGCCGAGCTCCCTGTGTTACACGGCAGCTTCCTGCTCACCGTCTATTTCATGCATGGTAGTAAAAAGTCCAAAGAAGAATGCTATTTCATGACCCATACAAGTTATATTAAATTCAAATTTCAGTGTCCACTGATAAAGTTGTATTATAACAGCCACACATACACACATACCTAAAACCTGAGAACCTGTTGCTACTTTCACGCTGCAACAGCAGGTTGCATTGTTGTGACAGAGACTGTGGCTACAACACTGAACATATTTTCTCTCTGGCCCTTTAGAAAAAGTCTGTTGACTGCTGATTTAGATAGATTTTCAGGAAACAGTCCTTAAAAAGACGACGTTCAAGTTGAATTTATGTGATGAGAATGACGAATATAAGGTTCAGGAAGACGATGTTTGACATCCCAAGAGAGAAGAAGCACTCACAAAATGGTCAGCCTTCTTATTACAGTATAAGCTTTGAATTAGGACTTTTAATCTGGCAGGTGGTGCTGGGCAAACTGGCACGAAGTGGGGAGCAGAGCTGAGAAGGTTGGCAGGTGTCCCCTGCCACAGTCCTAGTGAGAGGCAGGCTGTCCTCCCCTAACCCAACTGCTGTGGAGACCGAGCTGGAAGGGCTGGCGTGGGCAAAGCACTGGAGAGGCCCTGCAGAGACAACAGGGACGAGATGCAGGGGGTGGCGAAAGCGGGGAGAGGGGTCGCAGGTCCTGAGCTGAGACCCTGCGAGAACAGCGGGGCCACGCACCGTCACTTGCGATCTGAAAGATGAGCAGATGTCGGGACAGTGAAAAGCTGGCCTGGGTCACGCTGGAACAAGATGAGCTGGATTCAGGGTCATCCCGCCATGTCCCCGACACTGATCGCAAGCCCCTGGGGCTGACCAATCTCAGCCTAAGCTGAAGCGTGCAAAGCCCGCCTGTGTTTCCAGGAGCTTACATCTGACCCAGACCAAAGAGAGCATCCCTTTCTCCCAGTCACGGGCATCTCTTCAAGAGGACGTGAGCCCGCAAGCCAGCTCAATGCAACCTCCACAGCTGATTGGAACTCTTGGGAAACAGGCCCTCTTTCCACTCAAACCCTTTACTTTTTTTTTTTTTTAAGGAAATAACTCTAGAGCTGGTCCAGACAATCTTGTCATTTGCCTCACGGGGAAGACAACAAGGAGGAACTTGAAGCTGAACGACCAAGTTCTGACGACATGGCTCTGTCACCCTAGGCTTCATCCATGCACAAACCCAGCTCTGTCCTTGAATGAGCCAGGAAATCCCTTGTTTCACTTAATTAAGTCTGACCTGGTTTGCAGTCAGTTATAAACAAGAGATTTTGATAAACACTATTTGGAGGTAACACGCTGAGCAGTTTTAACTATTGCTTCCCAAGCAATTATACAGCCCATCTTTTCAAAGTCAAGGAAGTTGTTAAGCTAAGTCAAGGGGGAGACCTATTCCCCTGACTGCCAGCCAAGGCTCTTCATACAGGAAATTCTTCCTGATACAGTAGAAACTGCTGAGTTGGTACTGTCTACCCCTTTTAAGTGATCTCAGCGGAGTCATGCAAACTTCCAGGCCCCTGCTTTTCCTAGATTCCTGTCCTCTCCTCCTCTTGCCCCTGTACTTTAGCTTCTGTTTTCTCTTTAGCCCCTCTAACGGGTGATCCACAGTCTGCCATCTTGGTGTGACTCGATTTTGTACATCAAGTGGACTTTCCAGGTGCCTCAGTGGTAAAGAATCCACCTGCAATGCAGGACATGCGAGTTGCTATGCAGTAGACATGGGTTTGATCCCTGGGTTAGGAAGATCCCCTGGAGTAGAAAATGGCAACCCACTCCAGCATTCTTGCCTGAAGAATCCCGTGGACAGGGGAGCCTGGAGGGCTGCCGTCCATTGGGTCACAAAGGGTCGGACGTGACAGAGTACCCAGCGTGGCCGAGGTGTGTCCCCCAAGCTGCAGTCTACCTAGTGGGTCCTGCTGCTTCCTCACCCAGGACAGGGCATGAGGCAGGCTCAAAGACCGAGTTAAAATTAGCAAGAGCAAACACTTGTCAGGGCACTTACAACATGCCAGGCTAGTGCATAAAGCAGGGGTTCTCAGAGTGTGGCCCTTGGATCAGCTTCGCTGTATCAGCTGGGAACTTGTTCAGTCACGAAATAGCGTCCAGCTCCTTTGGCCCCATGGACTGCAGCACGCCAGCCTTCCCTGTCCTCCACTATCTCCCAGACTTTGCTCAAACCCACGTTCATTGAGTGGGTGATGCAATCCAAGGGTCTCCTCCTCTGGAGCTTGTCAGAAATTCAAATTATCTGTCTCTACTTTGGCCACCTCATGAGAAGAATTGACTCATTGGAAAAGACTCTGATGCTGGGAGGGATTGGGGGCAGGAGGAGAAGGGGACAACAGAGGATGAGATGGCTGGATGGTATCACAGACTCGATGGATGTGAGTCTGAGTGAACTCCGGGAGATGGTGATGGACAGGGAGGCCTGGCGTGCTGCGATTCATGGGGTCGCAAAGAGTTGGACACGACTGAGCGACTGAAATGAACTGAACCTAAGAACTACTGAGTTTGACTCTGGGGAAGGGACTCAGCCATCTGGGGGTTTTTAACAATCCTCCCACCCTCTGCCCGCGGTTCTGATACACACTCAAGTTTGAGAACCACTGGCCTAAAGCATCATTTAGATGACCTTTTTCAGCAATTTTCTTGACTCCCAAGGGACGACAGTTATGCCGATTTTATAGATGAAGGGACTCATCGTAGAGAGATTAGGGCATTTGCTTTTACTGCTAATAAGTGGTAGGGCTGGACCCAACCCAGGCCTGGCCCACAGGCCTCTTCCGTGCTCCTCGGCAAAGGTGGACGCAGCCCCTCAGTGTCTGTGTTCCTGAGCAGAGCGCCTGGCTCACACTCCAGGGGCTGGCAGAAATGCTGCCTCAGATTCACCTCTCCCCTAACCCTAACTCCTAGTGAAACTTAGGACACATTTCTCAACCTCCAGAACTTTCCACTTAAAAAAAAAAAAAAGAAAGGCAGCCACAGAACCGAATTCCAACTGATCCCCAGCTCAGGTCCACTGAGATCCTCGAGGCGGCTCAGCACGTGGAAGAATGTGATCGTCAGCTTGCAACCTCCGCTCTGGAAAATCACCTGCCCCTTCCAAGTCCCCATGTTCTGCGCCCTGCATTTCTCCCCAGTTAATATCATGTGGCTGTAGATGCCATTTTGCTTGCAGTGATTTATAAGCAGTCGCTAATGTTCAGCTGTAATTTCCCATTTCAGATGCGAAAATTGCTCATCACATTCACCACTCTTTACAATGATATATAATTTAAAAATTAACACAAGGACAGAGGAGACTCTGCAGTTTTGAACTGGGAACTTAGAGATTCGGAGGTTAAAACTTGATAAGGTGAGCTCAAGGAATTAGATGCGTTATTAAAGCAAACGCCTTGGTTCCTGACTTCAGAGATTCCCCAGCATCTTTCAGTTCACTTGGACCTGTCAAAGTGCAAGCCCACAGACGGTATCTTTATATTAGGGCATTTCCCCCCATTGTTAGAAAGAGTCTCTAATTCCTGACACAGGCCTTTCTGATATAAACTATGCTGTTAGAAAGCAAGCAAAGCAGGAAGAAAAAAAAAAAAAAATCAATGCTGAGTCGCCAGCGGGGCCAGAGAGGCTTGAATGGCAAGACCGACAAGAGCTTGTGGCAGTTCTCTAGGGAACACCCGTGGCTGCCTTCACAGTTGCCATTGGCTCTGGGTCAAGACGGATCCAGGAGACTCTGGAAAGTGGAATATGCAGAAGGCCCATTTCCAGGGGGAGGGGACAGTAACAAGGACAGAGGTAGGGAAGGAAAACAGTCAGGAGAAGAGAAAGTGAGCTGGGGCAAGAAGAAAAGCCTCAATCCTTCTGCATGCGTAGCGCTCGAAATACTTTGGTGCTTAATTTGGTTCAACCACTCATGGCCTTTGTGACTGAATTGTCTCCCAGTCTGCTCCAGCATCAAGTGGTTACAATCATGGATTGCAAATTTATTGACATTTGACATCTACATCAGCCTTCCTCTGATCAACGGAACTCTTGGCCGCCAAACTGAATAATTACAGAAGATTTCAGCAGTCACGGGGATGCCCAAAAGGTCACTAAATCATCTCGAAAAAACAACGTGTTCCTCCGTTTCATCTCGCCAGGAAATCTCCCGTTGAAGTCGGGACCACCTAGTGCTGACGCGCCAAGGAGCGGGGGGCGCCGAGTTACAGAATGGAGGGAGGAATTAGATTAGGATTGAAAAACAGGAAGGCAGGCACAGAGGGGCCTTTCGTTTGTCTTTCGCAATTCCTAGAGAAGCACACAGATAGTGGTTTACTTTTATCAAAATGGATTCCTCCCAGCAAGCAGGAGGCGACAGCAAGCTTGGGAGCTGAGGGCGGTCTGGGGCAGACAGGGAGGAGCAGCTGCCCCGGGTCCTCGAAGGCCCGCTGGGGGTCTCGCAGTGGGAAGCCTGTGGGGTCTGTCCTGAGGTCCTCCAGGTCTTCTTCGCTCGATTCCTTTCTCCTTCCTAAACAAGCACGCTCCTGAGGGCCCTCTTCAGAGACCCTGCTCCCCGCCGCCTGGCAGGTCGCCCCAGCTCAGCCTGCTCTCCGCTCCCGGCCAGACTGCCCCAGCCCTGGAGCCCACCCGCCCAGCACGCTCCCCGGGCGACGTCAAGCTCCGGGAAGGCCTCTCTCTCCTCTGTGACCGGCAGCTCTGGTCCCCGCCCGGCTCACCAGGCTGCTCTACTCAGCCCAGCCATGGCCCCCAGCACACGACGGGCCTTTACTCTTCAGTGACTGTCTCCATCTTGCCTTTCCCTGTTCCCGAGACAGGACTTGTGACTCGGTTCCAGTACATTCTAACTGTCCCGGTTGCTGTTACAATTCCAGTTGTTAGACACTTTCATGTGTCTTTAATTCTAGGGATGCTGTGTTTTAACGTGGATGAAAGATACCCTCTAATTCTATGTGCCTGATAGTGTACCAGGAAGGACTCTTAGTAGGTTTTAAAAGACGCTAACTTTATAACGGGGTTTCCCAGGTGGCTCGGAAGGGAAAGAATCTGCCTGCAATGCAGAAGATGTGGGTTTGATCCCTGGGTTGGGAAGATCCCCTGGAAAAGGGAATGGCAACTCACTCCAGTACTCTTGCCTGGGAAATCCCATGGACAAGAAGTCTGGCGGGCTGCAGTCCCTGGGGTCGCAAAGACAGAGGGTCGGATATGGCTGAGCGGCAGACACTGCCACACGCACCCTTGTGACGTGGTCTAGGCTTGCCTACGTGTAGCCACTTGACAGAAGAGGCTGCTGAGGGCCGGAGAGGCGACGCGACCTGCCCCTGGTCCCCCAGCTGAAAAGTGGAGACCTGGTCCCCAGGCCCAGCTCAGCAGTTCAGGGCCAATGTTCCTCCCCGCTGAGCTCTGCCTTGGGCTCCTTCACAGGACTTCTAGACACCAGGAAGCCTCCGTCACCTGAGATTTTGTGACGGTCCTTCCCTCAGTTTCCAAAGTCCCCCCCGCCCCTTCATCCTTCTGCATTTCTGGGATCACTTGGTCCCGCTTGATCTTTGACCTCTAAGCCAGAGCAAAAACACCGTCCAGGAGGGGCCCGCCTCCATGGTTACTACACACCAGGGATCCACAGGTGGGCAGCAGAGGGGGAAGTGGAGGCTGCAGCAACGGGGCCTGGGGGCCATAAGCAATTAAACACGACAAAATCCGCTGGTGAGCAAAAGTAGAATTATTTGACTGTGAAATCAAGTAATGTAGCATTGAAAATAACATAACCTGAAACATCATTTTTTTCCTCCATAGATGAAAAAAGTACCAGATAAAACCATGCACGTTGAAAGTGCCAATTTTCTGGAGGGCCCGAGTGGTAGGGAGTTGTCTATGTCAAAGATTTGCGCTTTTGAGATATTAAAATTTTTTTTTTCTTTTTGCCCGTTCATCTTATCTCCCATACAAATAAGTTACAGACGGGATTCACATCTCACACTTGGGAGTAGTCCCAACAGAACTTAACCCAGGGGACGCCTGAAAGGTGATGGGAGAGTTTTTAATAAGATGCCAGCTTGAGGGTCCTTTGTCCACACCTAATTTCTAGCTCTGCCGCATGCTGGCTGTATGAGGCCGCCGCTCACTTGCCCTCTCTGAGAGCTGGTTTCCTCTCTTGTAAACTGGGCGCAGTCACCGGTCTTTCTCTAGAGAGCTTAGGGTTAAGATGAACTGAGGTCACATACACGAAGGGCCTAGCACAACAGCTGTAAATGCCCCATAAATGTTGATCCTCTGTCGCTACCTATTGACGCCGGGGACAATGGTGAGTGGCCACATGACGGCAGGCACCGTTTTTAGCTTTCCCCTTAACCCCACAGATCAGGACCGTCATCATCAACTCATCATTTGAACTGAGATGCTTGGGGGACCAAGGCCGGCCTTCCCACCTACGCAGGGCGCAGCCACCGGGGACGCTGGGCTGCCGGGAATGGAGATGCTCCGGGGAGCTGGCAGAATAGAGGAAGGGAGAGTCAGAGGAGCGGACATTCCCCTGCAGGGCCCCAAACACCGCCCAGTGCTGCCTCCCCCTCAAAGCGGCTGTACTTCCATCTGTCCTAGTGCGCTCTCCTTGTATCTCTAAATCGAATGGCACAATCCACCTCATTCTGATTTAAGCTTTAAGTAAACAAAAGAGGATTTTTTTTTTTAGGTAGATGATCAAGAGAGGAGGCGACCACGAGCCACGCCCTTGTTCAGTGGGCCAGATCCGGTGCTGAGCGCCGCCCGGGACGCGCGCTGTTCTACCTGATCCCCGACTCAAGCTACACGGGAAGGGAGCTGCATTGGCCGCTCCCGTCCGGGCCAGCCTCCCGGATCAATCCGCACGTCCATTCTTTTCGCAAGTCTTCACGGCACCGCTGGAGAATGAGCCCGAAAAGGGCCCTCTGTGCCTAAATATATCATACGCTTCCTGCTAGTCAAAAACAAAGAGATAAAGAACATTCCAGATAGAACATCCACCAGCACAGTCTGCAGCGCCCTGGACTCCTGGGCTTGGGAAGTGAGTGTCCTTAACAGCAGGACCAAGTTCTCTAAAACCCGGGCGTGTCACATGCGCCCGGGGCTTGCGGCCTCCCCGTCTCCTGCCAGGTGAGCCTGGATTTAACAGGAGAACACGACACGCAGAGATTTCCTGTAAACTCCTGGTCTTTTGGAGGAAGAGACAGGAAAGGCAACCCAGCACGCCGATCTCTCTTCTATTTCGGTACCCTTGACGCATTCTGTTATCTCCGTGGCCTCCATGTCTGTTAACAAACTGCCCTGCGATGCTTGCAGGGCGTGGCGGCGAGACCGATTTAAAACCCCTGCATTGCTAAAACTGCACTGTTCTTCATCACGTTGAGTCATTTTTATGTGAAGTGTCAAGCTCCCTAACAAATAACTCCTGCCAGACAAATCAAGTTCCTCGTCTTAGAGCTGCGGCTAAATAGTTTATAGCTTTAATCTGCTCACCGAGGTGTGCAGTCTATGACAGTAATTATAAATGCAAGGAGAAATTATAGCTGAATGCTTTAACTGCATTAGGAGCTGTTTGATGAACAATCATGAGCGCCTGCTCATTTCCAACAATAGAGGGCAAGTTGGTGTCAATGCATTAGAAAGATTTCAGTTCTGCATGGTTTTTCTCTCATTTACCACGGAATGTCACTTGTCTCCTATAAAGTAGAAAAAAAGCACCGCGGAACGCTTTAAACTTGATCGTTAAAAAAAAAAGACAAAGAGAAATGTAGGAGAAAACTGTTTATCGTGATGACTTTTTTTTTCTTCTTCTGTTTTTCTTGGCGGCAGGTTCAGTTTCAAATTAGTTTGTTAAAGGTAACTTCTTGTTTACTTACTAGGGGCCTTAAAAAAAATCCCACCTCAAGCCATTTTTGAAAAACCTTTACGGAGNACTGTTTATCGTGATGACTTTTTTTTTTCTTCTTCTTTTTCTTGGCGGCAGGTTCAGTTTCAAATTAGTTTGGTAAAGGTAACTTCTTGTTTACTTACTAGGGGCCTTAAAAAAAATCCCACCTCAAGCCATTTTTGAAAAACCTTTACGGAGAAAGACTTCTTTCAATGAAGGGCAAGTTCAAGATCCACCCAGGCAGAGGCGCCGGTGACGGTGTGTGTGTCCCTCTGCTAGATCTGGCCCTCTATCTATAGCTACCTAAGCTAATGACACAATTTAGCTCCTTATTTTCCCCTCCTCACTTTTGCAGAAAGACGTTTTTAATTTAGCTGAAGAATTACACAAATGTATTTTAAAGACATAAATCCATATAAAAAATATGAGCTAATTAAAACATTGCACTCCCTGTCGCTCATGGATTTTCAATTTAGTGAAAGAAAAAAGAATTGCATCTGGTTAAATGAAAAGATGATACTGATGGCAGATTGGAGTAAATGAAAAATAATGTTACTCTATATTAAAGCACCAAATTATACCCGTCAGGACAGAGCATTCAGAAGTCCAAATGAGGGGGAAAGTGCAACGAAGGCAGAGACGCATCGATGCAAAAGAGGGGTTAAGCCAGAGCACGCGGAGGAAATGAAAATGTGAACGGAGGGGACGCGCTTGTTTCTTGCTGCGTTAGAAATGCTGAGGTCTCAAGGCTAGCCCTGTTTCAGATTTCACATCTTGCTTCCCCCAAAGGAGAGTCAAGATGAGGATTAAAAATAATAGTAATTCTCACAGAGCTATTTTCCCTGGGATTTGGATCATTTCTCGGTGAGATGCTCCACGGTGAATGTATCATTACTTGACTGAACAAGGAAATTACACGAAAGAGAGCAAGGGCATGGGGGTTCCTCCCCAGGTCGGTCCCGAGCCCCTGAAGCTGGGGCACTTGGTTTACAGCTGGAGCCTCCGGAGGCTGAGCACGCTCTCATCATCCCTGCACACGTATGCCACACTTCACACACTTCTTTCTGAGCTGCTGGCTGGATTCCTGGGCTTGGGTCGCACCCAGAAACCACCAAGCAAGATGCAGGAGAAGCGTGATGAGTGCTGGGCCGGCCGGGGCTCGAATCCTACACTCACTGTGTGTTCTTAGACAAACCACAGATGCCTCTGAGCTTTTGGCAAAATCAGGATGATCTGAATACCCATGCCCGGCTCGTAGGAAGAGGCCAACAGGTCTCAGCTGTTATTGCTGTCATTATCATTAAATAGTAGGTCAGCGTTTCCTTGGGCTTCCCAGGTGGCTCGGTGGTAAAGAATTCATCTGCCAAGCAGGAGACACAGATTCGATCCCTGGGTCGGGAAGATCCCCTGGAGAAGGAAATGGCAGCCCACTCCAGTATTCTTACCTGGAGAATCCTGTGGACGGAGGAGCCTGGTGGGCCAAAGTCCGTGGGGTCATAAGGAGTCGGACACGACTTAAGGGCTGAACAACACGACAGCGTTTCCTTGGGGCACCTGCCTAGGTATTAGGTGGCTCAACCCGGGAATACGCTGCAGCTCTGCATACTCTGGGCAAGGCTGAAGAATGTGATGGGGCCCGCGAGCTGCTACCTAGAACTAGCTCTTCTCGTGAACCTCCTATGTGCCAGGCTTTATGGAAAAGAAATTCATACTTTTACTTGAATCTCATGACTTTCCTCTAGAGGAGAATTCTGTCCACGATTCGAAGACACAGAAGCGGGGCACATCTTAGAGACGGTGGGGGAGTTAGGGCATGAGTGCAGGCCCGCAGGCCTGGACCCTCGCTGGTCTGTACCACCATCCCCTCCTCCGCTTCCCCAGGACCAGCCCCTCCTGTGCGCTGCATTCAGCGTCTGCCCCAGATCTGTCTGCACAGGCAGCCGCCCAGACAAACTCTTGTCCTAGTTGGTCACCGGCTTAGACCCTGGGATTAGCACAGTGTTTGGCCCGGAGTGATGGCTTTCTCGATGGGTGATGAGAAAGAGAGAGAGCAGCTCAGAGATGGTGGAGATGTGAGGAATTCATGCAGACTCTCTCTGCTTCCATTTCTTCCCCTGTGAAGTGGCTGAAGCAGTCCTTCCCTCACACGACTGCGAGAATCAGGTGAATAGTGTTCCCGTAGTTGCCGGCTGCAAGCCTGGCACGTTCCACCAGCATGGCCTTTGGTCCTCTCTACAGTGCCTTGCTAATAGAGTCTGGGGCACAGTAAAGGCACAGCCAATGTTTGACGAAAGATGAAAGAGAGGAAGGCAGGCAGGCAGGGAGGAATGGCGGGCGGAAGAAGGAACAGCAAGGAAGGCAAGACCGCTGTTTCTGAGATGAAGGCAAGGCTGGTGCCTGTAATCGCCATGCAGTGCTTGCTATTGTTCAGTTGCTAAGTCGTGTCCGACTGTTTCTCCACCCCTGGACTGTAGCCCGCCAGGATCCTCTCTGTCCATGAGATTTCCCAGGCAAGCATACTGAAGTGAGTTGCCATTTCCTTCTCCAGGGGATCGTCCCAGCCCAAGATGGAACCCGTGCCTCCTGCATGGGCAAGCAGGTTCTTGACCACTGAGCCACAGGAGAAGCCCAGCCATGGGTTAGCCCAGCCCATCTTCTTCTTCCCAGGCTGCCACATAACCCCTGTGGTTAGGGTTGCCAGGTCTAGCAAATAAAAACACAGAATGCCCAGTTACCTCTAAACCTCAGATAAGCAATGAACACTTTTTAGTATAAATATGGCCCATGTGTTATTTAGGACATGCTTATTCCAAAAACGTATTTGTCATTTACCTGAAATGCTAGTTTAGCTGGACACCCTATATTTTATCTGGGAACCTCACATGCTGTTCACCCCAAACATGGATTTTATCAAATCATCCACAACAAAGGTGGCAGCTTATTAGACTAGAATTCATCCCCTCTATCAATTTCAAGGTTAGGTGTGATGCTAAACTTGTACACTCTTGTGCACTGCGGCAATGACTGTAATTTCAAGTCCTTATGCATCTTAGACTCATTGATTTGCTCTTTGCTTAATTTCTGATTTTCAAGAGCATGTGGTTTTTAAAGGTATATACAAATATCTACAGAAATCGTCTCAGATTACTTATGTCCTAAATTAGGGATGCACATGAAACATATTCTAATTAATTTCTCATGAAAACTTGCATTTAATATTTGGCAGAGAATTTTATAGAATTTAAGACTTATCTTTTTTTTTTTTTAGACCTATCTAAGAAATAAAATTCAGGTCAAAATTCCCATTTTGCATAGAACATGAAAGTGAAAGTGAAATCGCTCAGTTATGTCCGACTCTTTGCAACCCCATGGACTGTAGCCTACCAGGCTCCTCTGTCCATGGGATTTTCCAGGCAATAGTACTGGAGTGCATTGCCATTTCCTTCTCCAGGGAATAGAACATAGAACATAGATACCATAAAACTCTCAAAATTTCCATAATACCTTGACCATTTCTCCCAAAATGACATGTCATTTTTGTACAATTCGTGTGGTCAGGCATCTTAACTGAAATTAGAGTTCCAGATAGCAGTGATCTCATTTTGTGATCATTTAGAAACACATAAGCATCATTCTCAGCAGTGGGCAAGGATTTGCAGGCATATTGTTGTCAAAGAGGGCCGTGGGGTCGAGGAGGGGCATCGTTTGCAGCTGACCAGAGCCCCAGAAAGCTGCCTCTGTGCAGGTGTGGGAGCTGTAGGGCGGGCGGGGGCATCCTTAGTGTCGACGTCAACACCGTTTTTTAGTTGCACGCAGCATATACAGTCTGAACGATTCCCGAACACTCAACCTGTTTTTCTGCAATCCACTGTCAGAATCACAGCACACCAGTGTTTATCTAAGAAGGGAGCTTTGTTTTCATATAATGATAATTCTGTAATATGACGCTTTGAAGGTCCAAATCAGAAATATTTATTCTGTACAGATGCAGAAGGATGAGACAAGAGCCAGCCTATCTATGTATTTAACAGACTTCTAAGCACCTTTGAGTTGGCCACGACTAAAGAGCATCAGGTCCCTTTATAGTTTTTTCCTGGGTTTTCTTGGCTTCCCTAGAATGGGTCATGTATGTTTCAGATTCTGACTGAGGCTTTCTGTTTCTCCTTATTCTGTACCTACATATTGTAATGTTTTGACTATGATATTAATTTAAAAAATGATTACAGACCTAACTTGAAAAAGGTGGAAAATTGGTCTTTATTGTAGCACAGATAAACATGCCTATTTGTCATTTCATCAGGCTTGGACCTACCACTCTGCGACTGGAAACATTTCTCTATGTGCGTTCTGTGTGTACCCACCTTTTTTTTTTTTTTTTAAATCTTTTTTGAAGGACCAGGAAAGCATAATAGCAAGTTACATAAAATTTAAAACATTGTATAGCAAATAAAAAGGTGTCATGGAACCCCAAGCTCACATGTCGATTCAATAGATGTATTTCAGCTTTTCTTTCAATATAGTGTGAGCTGAACAAACCATGCTTAGGAAGCAAGAGAGGAATCTGCCAGTGACACATTTTAATTATCATGATAAAAACATGCAAACAAAACCAAAGTCATCATCTGGGCCCAGATAGCCATCTGCGTGATGGGATGGGTTCCCCTGCCATCAGAGGCTCTTAGGTCATCTCACTGAGGGGATAGTTCCAGATTTCAACCCCTTGTTTCATTCTGACTGTGCTCACATTCAGTAAATCCTCCTGTATGATGTGAAATGAGCCCATATCCACACCCTAGTCACAGCCGTCCCCACCTGCACCTCTGCTCCTGCTGGTCGCCTGATGGCTTGATATGAAATCTCCTGTTTAACAAGTGCTCTGACAGTAGGGGGTGGGGAGGGCTTATAGAGTTGACCCTGAGCAGCATGTGTTTGAACCTACGGAGGCCACCTATAGGTGGAGTTTTTTCAAAAGTACAGATAAATACTATAGTACTACACAGTCTGGGTTGGTAGAATCCACAGGTGTGGGGCCTCAGATACAGGAGAGGCAGGAATATGGAGGAACTGTCATGGCGAGGGCCGACTGGCAGTTACACATGGACTTTCTGCTGTGCAGAGGGTTGATGCCCCAACCCCTGCGTTAGCCAAGGGTCAACTGCATGCCATTAAGAGCTGTTCATATCTTATTGCATATGTAACTGAAAAGACTAATCTGTAACCTAGCATGACATAAACTGGGTTGGCAAGCGCCAGAGTTTTAAGTCAGGTGGGGTCTCATTTTGGGTTGCGGCCCAGAGTGCAGGACAATTGATGTGTGTGTGGGAGTTTCTAGCACATGGGGGCGGTATCATGCCGGAGAGGAGAGAAAAGGAAGGAGAGAAAATACACAAAGGGCGACGAAGATAATTTCCGCCTTGTTTATGCCCAGTATTTGAAAACGGCTCGTGTGACTAGTCTGCCAAGGTATCTGACCTTGGAATCTGTCTGCCTTCCTGAAGGTGACAGAGATCGGCCGGGCCCTGCGGACTCTGCCAGGCATGGAACTTAGACGAAACATGATGCAAATTATCTTGAAGCCGTGGGACCCTACGTGCGTTGGCAATGAGTGTGCCATTTGCTTCTTTATATAAAACAAAGTCTCAAGCCATGCTTCGCATCTACCTTTGCTAAAGGTGGACTCTGATATTAGCTTTAACTTAAGAGCAACCAAAAGCCTGGCAAGAAAATAAGGTTCCTCTCTTTTCATCTGAGTGTCCTGCAGAGAAGAGTATTTCCCTACCATCCGACTGCAGGGCACACGCCCTTTCACAGGAAACCGAAGGCACAGGAAATAAATTGGAGGGGGAGGGCAGTGGGAGGTAGCAATTGCTGCAAATAAGCTGCCAAAAGCATTAGTTATAACTAATAATGATAAAGCCAGCTTTAATCTATTCATTAGTTGATTAAGAAATCTGTCGAGTGGCTGCCCCCAGGAACTCTACAATCTTTATTCTCTTGCTCACTATTTCTTTTTTAAAATTTTCATCACTTTATAAGTCATCAGCATGGCTATAGGAAGGGGAGGTAGGAAAATGGGATAATAAGAGAAGTCGGTGCTTATTAATTATAACGAGGCAGAGCCTTAACGGGACCTTGAGACTTGGGCCCTGGGTCACTAAGGAGATCACGGATCAAGAAGCAGTAACCTGTGAGCTCCGACTCTCTAAATCCTTTGTGTTCTGTTCCCCAACGCTAAACTGCAGAAATTGAGAGAGTGGATAGGACTTATTTATGTTCTGGTCTATTCCAGTAGACTGCAGTCCTCTCGCGGTAGGGAGAGGTCAGCTGCCTCTAAATATAACCATCTCCCTTCTAGAAACGCCTCACAGAGTCCCTGGCACAAGCACCTGGGAGCAAGCCCATACCTGCAGAGCTATTCTTCATCCACGTCTGTTACAAACTGTGAGTGGTGCTCGGGGGACTTGCTGTGCGTTTTGCTTAGGTGGAGTTTTACCGCATGTTTGCTCACAAATGTCCGGCAGCACAACTTACACTTGAATTTAGAGTCCGTGTCCTCTTCGCCAGCTATGCTTTCCGGTGACCGCTGAGCCGACGACACCCGGGAGAGCTCCTGCTCCGCTTTGCCTTGCTGCTCCACGGCCAGGCGGGTCATGTCCTTCATTTGGAAACCCAGGTGGGACTCTAAGTGACTAATGTAGGTGGACGGGGTTCTGAACTGGGAGGCACAGTCACTGCAGTAAAAGATAGGGTGTCCTTTGTCCATGTTTTTTAGGAACTTGGTCCCGCCCGTTTTCCTAAGCTGGTACTTGACGTTGGCGAGCCAGTGGCTGATGGTGGTCATCGAGAGTCCCGTAAACTTTGAGATCTGCATCCGCTCTTGGGGGCCCAGGTCGGACAGCAGGTATTTGCCCTCGGAGGTCTGGAAGAGGCTGGAGGCAAACTGAGCCTGCAGGATCAGAAGATGCTGGGGGTTCCAGTTGGACTGCCGGCCTTTCCTCTTATGCAAGGTGGAGACCTCACTGGACACGTCCTCGAAGCGCCTGACATCCATCTCCAGCTTCACGGGAGGGACCCTGGGGGAGGTGGCGGGCTTCGGGGTGGTGGCCTTGGGGAGGACCTTGACCATGTCGGCGATGTCGGACAGGGCGTGCTTCTGGGGTNGGAGATCAGTGGGGAAATAACTCCAGAAAGAATGAAGGGATGGAGCCAAAGCAAAAACAATACCCAGTTGCATGTGTGACTGGTGATAGAAGCAAGATCCGATGCTGTAAAGAGCCATACTGCATAGGAACCTGGAATGTCAGGTCCATGAATCAAGGCAGATTGGAATATTGAGATAAGTAGCCTATATACTGTGTGCTAAACCACTTAGAACACAGATCATACAGATCAATTGAAGAATGCATTTATAAATAGAACTGTTTAAACAATCAAAAGTGGAAGGAAGAAACTAGAAGAATGCCAAAAAAGATAATACAAAAGCAATTAGAACAGACTCAATAAAAGGAGAAAAAAAGGAGACAAAGGCTATGTCTAAATAATGCCAAAACAAATAGTTGATAAGGGAAACATCTAGTCAATCAGCTGGATGTTTTGTCTACAGGGAACCTAGCAACAGACTTGATTGATTTCTTTTTTCACTGAATTGACTGAATGAAGTGGTTGTTTTGGAAGCATGTTGACATAAACACAATGAAACAGGCAGAGAAGAAAAATAAAGCCTGTATTTGGAAAAGAAGAAACCCTTGGGACTTCTAGGTGATGGATGCTTAGATGCAAATTGAAAAAAAAAAAAGTGGATTTAGGGGTGAAATGAATTTAGTTTCATTTAGTTTCACAAATTTGAATTTGAAATATAACAAGCAGCAATTCATTTTCCAAAATTATGGGAGACTTATTTGTGAAACAATGGAAATGAAGTTAGAGGTGGTCAAGCCCCCGCTTTTCGTCTCTAACACGGTATCCTTCTACATTTATTACTTTTATTTCCCTAAAGTGTAATTTATCCTCACTGAGTTATAATTTAATTTACTGTTACAAAAGTGTTCATTTTCCCACCCTTCCTACTTTAAAATTGCAAATGTTTGAGCAGCTCTCCCTAACCCTGCATGCCTATATTAACACAGCCATCAGAGCCAGTATATAGAGTTTCTATTTTGTCATATGGATATACAGGAAGTCATCTTACAAACTAGCATGAAATATTAAAATATCAATTCAAGTTTTCCAATGACAAGATTACCCCTGAGAAGCGATTTCTATTTAGGAAGTGATATAAGTCATACTATGCATTATTTTTAATGTGTTCTATTTGAAAGTGGTAAATTACTAACGGAGATGCACCATCCTCTTAGGTCACGTGAATAGTAAGGAGTACAGAGAAGGATACTCAACATAGTCAAACATTTTAAAAGAAATACTCTTTTTATCACATCAGCATTGACATATAAGTGAGGTTGAGATACACACACACATGATATTTTTTTTTCCTTCTTTAAATCTATATAATCTGAGACCAGAAACTCCTTTTGTATATTAGGTGAAGATTTACAGAAACTACAGAAAATAATATATCACTCTACAGTAAAGTGAGGCCAACATTATGTTGAGCTTTTGCTGCTGTTTCTAGCTTATCTTTCTGAATGTTTTATTCTAAATTCCCTAAATATGGCTAATTTCCAATCACTTTTTAAGACTTTATCAAAGAATTATAAGGAAATAACTTGGCAATGGGCATCAAACACATAAGCCCTGAACTGTTNACATTATGTTGAGCTTTTGCTGCTGTTTCTAGCTTATCTTTCTGAATGTTTTATTCTAAATTCCCTAAATATGGCTAATTTCCAATCACTTTTTAAGACTTTATCAAAGAATTATAAGGAAATAACTTGGCAATGGGCATCAAACACATAAGCCCTGAACTGTTTATCCAGGAATCATTCCTTGGCCTCTGCCTCCTAAGGACCTGTTTTTTTGTGAGGTTCTGAGGCACTGTCTGTATGGCACCCAGAGAAGGTTCTATATTCTCTTACTTACTGGGAGGGCATGTGGTCTGTTGGGAAAAGCACTGCCTTGAAAGACACAAAGATTCTGAATTTAATCCAGGTCTTTCCACTTTATGATTTTGGACTGGTTCTTCCACTTTATGATTTTGGACAAGTTGCTTAACTTTTCTCCTTTTGGAGTCCAATAGATGATTAGTGAGTTAAATGAGATAGCATATAGAAGGCAATCAGTACTTGCCTGATTTTTTTTCTTACAGTTTTTACTTTGTATTTGTATGCCATGACAGGTACTTTACTAAAATATAAACTGTTTCTTTTTTTAATAAAACAATTGTGTCAAATTTGTTAACAAGAAATCCCTAAGTATGTTTTATAAAGAATACATTCATGTTTAGTAACAGAAACTGAAGCTCAACTTCGTCTTGCTCCCCAAAAACAGACTCTCTCTTTTTTTTTTTTTTTTTTTTTTGCCAAAAATGCCCCCATTCTGATTTCCCAGCTTTTTTGTTTTAATTTTCAGGTAAGCAGCTGCATTTACCATTCAGAAGTATAGTAGAGACTTATATTTTGAGCTGAATATAATTTGAATTATCGTGTCCTAATTATTTGTTCTTCAAACTTTGAATCCAAACAGACACTACAGTTTCAATGTCTGAAAGCTTCCCTGCTTCCCAGTCTTGTACAAAATATTATATTTTTCACTAATTCTTGTACAAAAAAATATGAATAAAGAATCATTTGTACTTTCTTAATCATATGCTTAACTAATAGTTTGTATCAAATATGATATAAATGACATAAATACTTATATTTACCCAAAAGATATCATTATAAGAAGACAAAAATCTTCACAAAAAATTTTTTTGAGAGAATTTTTAAGTACTAACTTTTTCAAAAGATTTGAAATGATGTTAAAAGCAATAGAAATGTTTTCTTCTCTGTTAATTTGCTAGATCTCAATTCAAACTCTCCTTGTTTTCTGAAGTATTGATCATAAGTAATATCTGCTATCCAGCACAGACTGTCATCTGCGGAGGAAAAACAAGGAATGTTCCTAGTTCATTTTGAGAATACTATGGAATTAAACTGTTTAGATAGAGTCAGTTCAGTTCAGTTCAGTTCAGTCACTCAGTTGTGTCTGACCCCATGAATCACAGCACGCCAGGCCTCCCTTTCCATCACCAACTCCCGGGGTTCACTCAGATTCACGTCCACCGAGTCAGTGATACCATCCAGCCATGTCATCCTCTGTCGTCCCTTTCTCCTCCTGCCCTCAATCCCTCCCAGCATCAAAGTATTTTCCAATGAGTCAACTCTTCGCACGAGGTGGCCAAAGTACTGGAGTTTGTAAGAGCGGTTAAATAGGAAAAGCAGCTAATCTTGAAAAAGAGGTGTTGCTTGTCCATAAAGACAAAACAAACTAACAACACCCCCTAAAATCCTTCAGAAACTATCCTGCTCCTAACAAAAAAGTATAATTAATTGAATGAAATCCTTACCTCATCAATCAGGTGAAAAAATTCAAAGTTAAATGAACTCTTGGACATTTCTCTCCTAGCCTAGAGAGAAATGGGAGAACAATTTGGCTGCACTCTTGATAACAGTATGTTATGTGCTCAGGAATGGGATATTTAAAAAATTCATTCTAAATTTTTTAACCACCAAAGAGAACTATGAGACTTGGGTCAGATTAAGAAAGCCATCAGATATATTTGTACAAAATCTACTAAGAAGTAGTAGTACTGTCTACTCCCCACCATTTTACATAAACAAAAGACTAGGAATATTTAAGGAGATTCTGTATGTATGTATATGTATACATGTTATTAACTGAGTTACAGTAAAAACAATAATCTAATTTCTATGTTGAAAATCTGTTTGTGCAACAAAGTTGCTAGTCTGCATCTATCTGTCTGAAGTTGGGGGAAGTTCGGAAAGGGTAGAGAATTGAGTATATGGCAGAGTGGAGAGACAGGGCATTATATAGAAAGAAATGCAGTGAAGCAGTCTGCACTCTCATTCCTTTGGGTGGCAGTAAATATGTCCTTTAGTAATCAAATGGGCAATATGGACAGTAACTAAAATTTGCTGTGGCATTTCACCAAGATTTTAGGGCTAAGTAGCCAGAATTGAGATGATCTAAGAAATGGTACAGAAAGAGATCAAACTAGAAAATAATCTTCCTTATCTCTGAATGCTGAAACGAAGAGTTTCCCAAAGATACCTCCAAAGAACCAACTCATGAGACCATTAAAAATATCACCATTTAAGTGCCTGGCAATTTTTAGCAGAGGAACGGCATTATATGACTTCAACTTTAAAAGATTCACTTGTTTAAAACTTCTGTATTAGGAAGCCCAGTCTGGTGCTCTGTAAACACCTAGGGGGTGGGATTTGAGGGTAGGGAGGCTCAAAAGGGAGATGATATATATGTATAATTAAGACTGATTTGCATTGTTGTATGGCAGAAACCAACACAACATTGTAAAGCAATTATCCTTCAATTTAAAAGTTAAAAAAAAAAAAGAAAAAACTCTGGTGTTGATGATGGATAGTAGGATGATAAGCAGGGAGACCTGCTTAGAGGTTATGGCAGTGATCCAAGTAAGAGGTGATGTGAACTGGGAAGGGCATGGTGAACATGATGAGAAATCACTAGGTTGAAATTTAGAAAGTAGAGCTTAACGTGTTTGCTAACATGAAGTCTCAGAGTGAGGAAGCAAGAATGAATACCAAGGATCACGCCTGCACCTGGAAGGACTGAGTCGTCACTTACTAAGGAAGGAAAGACTGAGTGGAGCAGGTTTGGAGAAAGATCAGAAGCTCAGTGCCGGGCTTGGAATGTCTGCTAAAATCCAGTGGAGATTATAAATGGGGAGTTGGACATGAGCCAGTTTGGGACAGAGACCATACTGGAGATAAAGTATTGGAATTTGTCAGCATATAGTTGGTTTTTAAAACCAAGGGACTAGATGAGCTTATAAAGATAACGAAAGAAGACTGAGAAGTCAAAAGGACTAAGACTAAGACACTGCCAAATGAAGAGGTTAGAAAGAAGAAGAATCAGCAAAGAACAATGAGAAAGGAAGAAAGAATGAATCTTAAGTCACAGGTCCTTAGCCACACACTTGGGAAAGCAGTAAAATTTATAATGAGTTAAACCCCCAAACACTATATTTAAAAGCAATAAATGTAAAACAAAAAAATTATGAGGAAAAAAATAGTATTCCTCTTTTAGCTATTACTCTAAGATAAATAAAATGTATTTTACGAGCCAAGTAGTTTTTCCAGTTTAAATCCAAATGTAGCATGTGCCTCGTGATTTTATCTATCACTGTTAACAACAGCCTGAATAATCGGGGTGATTTCTAGTGAATTAAAATGTTTAGGCTTCATTACAAAAGTTAGTAGGGCGAGTACAATACATGCATTCAAGTAAGAAAAATAAATTTTTCAAGCATCTGTGACTAAAAACCATGAATCAGATGGGAATAAAGTAATAGAACTGTAAACTTGGATTGAAAAACCCAATGCACCAAAAAAAGAAGAGGGGGAAAAAAAGTAATTCAAGTCAAAAGGATGGTTTAAATTCAAGAAATCTGAAACACCATTTATTAACTATGTGTAATGTCTGTTAAATGTTAATTAATTATGTGTTAATGTGTCAAGTAAATGTTAAATGTTAATTAAGTATGTGCCATACCTGTTAAATGTACTAGGCAAAAAAAAAAAAAAAAGCACCGGGCAGCCAGATTTTTATTAACACAGCTTTGTGAAATTTGTCAATATTCCATATTTTAAAATTCTTTGTAAAATAGACACTAAATAACTTTTGAAGGATCCACAGTTTAAATCACATATGCAGTATTTAAACCCAAAGCACCCAAAGCTGTCTGATTCTAAGGCCCATGTTTTTAATTGCTTTGCCAATCTGCCTCAGTTTACTCTTAAAGTAAAAATAAAAATTAAAAAAAAAATCTTTAAAAAGTACTTGTTAATAGCCAATATTAAGAGTTAAGAAAACCCTGCTTTCTCAATATGCATGTACTTAACTCTAGAGCACTACAGAAATATGTCAAGCACCTCATATGAATCAAAATAAAATATTGGGTTAGCCAAAAGGTTTATTTGGGTTTTTCCATAAGATGGAACGAAAAATTCAAACGAGCTTTTTGGCCAACCCAATAGAAATATGGTGCATCTTCACTGACATCCAATTTTTAGCAAAGGGGCAGAAGAACTGAATCTTTAAGCACTTAGTAGCTTTTGCCACAGACAGGTTAATGCAAAGACAACAGTTTTCTATTTTCTGTGCTGTTCAATTTTGTGATTCCATAACTAAAGACCACAGAACTTCCTGTGAAGAATATAATTGGAGTACTTGGTACACTGAGTTATAAATCAACCCAGGGCTCTTAGAGTCCAATGAATAGGAATAGCAGTTACTCCTTGAACAAAATCAGATTAGACCAACATCTCACTAGGCTCCAGAATTACTATTAACATTCCCAAACCAGAATATACATTATGGTTTCTCTCTGTTATCAGAGTGCCACATAGTTAAAAGAGAGGGGGGTGGTTGGCGGATGGGGTGGAGAAGAGGGAAGGAAGGAAGAGAATGTATTTTAAGGAATGAGTGGATGCAATTTATTTTTTTAATTTTTCATTATAGGAAAAAATTGGCTCCCACAGATTACCACAACTTCCTGCTTTCCACGTTTTATTTACAAGAATGATAATGAACTCAATTTTCCTGATACAGTAAGTTCCAGAATAACCCCAAATAGCAAATCTTTTTTTCATGTTCTTACACTCTCCAGTTTTATGTATACATATATATTATGTGTATATATACATATTTATATACATGTATATATGTGTATATATTTTTATATGTCATTTATACTTATATAACTTTTGTAACAAAAGAACATGAATTTGTAGTTAAAAACAGAAAGCCTGAAGCACAAGCTCAAAATGAGGAAAAGTAAACATGTTAATGAGGGTAATTCAGAACAATCTGAGATCACCAAGTGTCGTGACAAAAACATGGTTGGTTCTGAGGCTACCCACTGTATACTGACTGCAGGAAGGCTGACATCACTATCCCAGCCACAGCTAGGAATTCAAGAGAGCAGCAGCCTTTGGTCTTGAAATATACTGTCTGTAGACACTAGTGTAAAATGTGGGCATTATTATTGAGGAGAGGCAAATGAGTACTAACTTTGCTCAAGATGACCCTGAGCAGTAGCTGGATAAAAGTATTACATGTATTGAATAGCCAAGTTTCATTCATACAAGATGACTAAGTTCTAGAGATCTGTTATACAGCATCGTATCTATAATTAATGACACTATATCCTATGCTTAGATGCATGCTAAGTCTCTTCAGTCACGTCCAACTTTTTATGACCCCATGGACTGTAGCCCGTCAGGCTTCTCTGTCTGTGGGAATTCTCCAGGCAAGAATACTGGAGTGGGCAGCCATATCCTTCTCCAGGGAATCTTCCCAACCTGGGGATCAAACCCAGATCTCCTGCACTGAAGCAAATTCTTTACTGTCTGAGGCACCAGGGAAGCCCCTTAAAAGGGTAGAGGTCATGTTAAATCTTACTGTAATAAAAAATACATTTATAATCATATTTGAATTTCTATCATGCACATATATAGAAGAAAAATAGCCAGAATTTCCAAGACTCTTAATTTTTTTTGGAGCTTACTTTCCTCCTTACTTCATAATATTGGAGTGCTCAGGATTTATTCTGGTGGCTCAGATGGTAAAGATTCTGCATGCAATGCAGGAGACCCAGGTTTGATCCCTGGGTCGGGAGATCCCCTGGAGAAGGAAATGGCAACACACTCCAGTATTCTTGACTGGAGAATCCCATGGACAGGGAAACCTAGCAGGCTACAGTCCATGGGGTTGCAAAGAGTCAGACATGACTGAGCAACTAACACTCACTTTCAGGATTTATTCTTCAGACTTCATTACTTTTCTCTCCATTGGTCATTTCATCCAGTTGCATAACTTTAAATACACATAGTATTTCAATTTTAAATGTATCTTCATTATCTAAATATTTCTCATGAACTATGTGTTTTGCAAAGTATTATATTAAAGCTTATAATAAGGCTTCCCAGGTGGCTCAGTGGTAAAGAATTTGCCTGCTAATGCTGGAGACACAAGGGACTCGGGTTTGATCCTTGGATTAGAAAGATCCTTTGGATTATGAAATGGCAACCCGCTCTAGTAGTCTTGCCTGGAGCATTCCATGAACAGAGGAGCCCAGTGGATGGACTGCAATCCATGGGGTCACAAAGAGTCGGATAGGACTGAGAACACACACACACTAGTAACTAAAGATTTAGATTCAAATTTCTTGATACCGTCTATAGTTTCTTTTAAAATCTAATCCATGTCTACTTTTCTAATCCTATCAATTTATGCAACAAGTATCCATCATGCTGTTCTTCACAATGCACTTACGGTTTCCTAACATTATTACACTCTTTCCTTCCTGCTTACCTCTGTGTGTACTATGTCCCCTCCTTAAAATTCCCTTTCCCAACTGGTTTTTGATTTTAAGAATCAGTGCAGAAGTCGTTAAGTCAGATCCAACCTTGTGTGTGTGCAACCCCACTGACTATAGTCCGCCAGTCTTCCGTCTTCCACTATCTCCCAGAGATTGCTCAAATTCATGTCCATTGAGGTAATGATGCTATCTAACCATCTCATTCTCGGCAACCCTCTTCTCCTTTTGCCTTCAGTCTTTCCCAGCACCAGGATATTTTCCAGTGAGTTGGCTCTTCACATCAGGTGGCCAAAGTATTGCAGCTTCAGCAACAGATCCTCCAAGGAATATTTAGGGTTGATTTTCTTCAGGATTGACTGGTTGGATCTCCCTGCAGATGAAGGGACTCTCAAGAGTCTTCTCCAGCACCACAGTTCAAAAGCATCAATTCTTTGGCACTCGACCTTCTTTATGGTCCTACTCTCACATCTGTGGGCTTCCCTTGTGGCTCAGCTGGTAAAGAATCTACCTGCAATGCAAAAGACCTGGGTTCAATCCCTGGTTGGGAAGATCCCCGGGAGAAGGGAAAGGCTACCCACTCTAGTATTCTGGCCTAGAGAATTCCATGGACTGTATAGTCCATGAGGTCACAAAGAGTCAGACACAACTGAGCAACTTTCACACACACACATACACACATTCACTTATGTACATGACTATTGGAAAAACCATAGCTTTGACTACATGGACCTTTGTCAGGAAAATAATGTCTGTTTTTTATGACACCGTCTAGGTTTGTCATAGCTTTCTTTCCAAGGAGCATCTTTTAATTTCATAACTACATTCACTGTCCACAGTGGTTTTGGAGTCCAAGAAAATAAAATATGTCATTGCTTCTAACTTTTCTCCTTCTATTTGCCATGAAGTGATGGAACCAAAATGCCATCATCTTTGTTTTTTCGATAATGAGTTTCAAGCCAGCTTTTTCACTCTTCTTTCTCATCTTCATCAAGTGCTAGATTACTGGAAGTGAAAATAATTAAAATTTTCTTCCTTATAATTTTTTATCCAAATTTTGAATTGTGGATCATATTAATTGTATAATTTATAAAAATATTTTGTAGGCTCAGATAACTTATCCTATGTCTCCCTTTATTATAATACTTAGCACTTTTCTATGATTGTTTCCTTATCTCTGCTTTAAATAGACTGAATATTCTCAAGTTAAGGGAACTCATTTCATTTTTACTTTCGGTTCAGTGTAATTTCTGGTTGCCATTCTATACCAAACTTTTTAACTAGGTTTTATTTAAAATTTTTTCAACTATAGATTAAAAATTGTTATTTTAAAGATGTCTTCTAGTATCTTGAATTTTGTCTCAAATTTTGATTACTGGGAAGAAAAACTACTTTGAGTAACTCTTTTTTTTTCTTTTTTGTCATATCCCTTATATTCTATACTTTAACTGGAAAGAAGATAATTTATTATGAATATTATTATATTTGATTTTGAGTCATTCTTTTTAATGAAATTTTGAGGCAGAAATGTTGACAGTCAGTTTTTAATGCATCTTCACATGTTACAAAGCAATCTCAAAACTTTTTTTTGGATGACTCATAGCCAAAAAGGAATTAAAAAATTAAGAATTAAAACTACTTCTTAATGATAACTATTACATATAGGACTACACAAATAACTTTATAGTGACAACATTACATCATAAAGTTGAAAGTTGAAAGTGAAGTCGCACAGTCACGTCTGACCCTCTGCGACCCCATGGACTGTAGCCTACCAGGCTTCTCCATCCATGGGATTTTCCAGGCAAGAGTACTGGAGTGGATTGCCATTTCCTTCTCCAATTATACCACAATTCAATATCTATTATTTTATCTCATATTGTAAATTAAATTTTAATACTTTTGGTACAAATATGATATTATATTTTTTATTAAACTATAGGGCCAATACTCTCTGTTTATCATTTGTCCTATCAACTGATTTTCATATTTATTTAACTTTTTATCAGTTTTTAATAATTATCTATATAGATATATTTAACAGCTTTAACAATCATCAGTAACTGTCTCTACCAGTTTTTCTTTGCACTAATAAATAATATTTACACTTTTATCAAATGATAAAATTTCAACATATACAGCACATAGAGTAATTTACAGAACAAAATGACAGAATAGGATGTCCTGGGCTCTCCTTTTTCTAGTGGGTACACCAATTCAATGACAACATATAGACAAATTCTTTTCATGAGAAATCTAGAAACTATTGATAGACTCATAGAGCCTAAATGACAACAAAACAAAAGTAAGACAGCAAAAGAGAAAAAAAGGTGGGAGAAAAGAATGACTAGACAGGGAGAAAACATTCAACAAAACGGCAGAGATAAGTTGTTCCTTACCAATAATTACTTTAAGTGTAAATGGATGAGATTTTCCAACCAAAATTTATACAGTGGCTAAATGGATTAATTATTACAAGCCAACCATATGCTACCCACAAGGCAATCATATCATATTTAACGATACACACAAACTGAAAGTGAAGAGAGGGAAAAAGATATTCCACACAAATGGTAACCAAAGAGATAGGGGTGACTCCACTAATATTAAACGAAATACACATTAAGTCAAAAAACATACACTTTAAAGCAAAGAGAACATTCAATTCCGTTCAGTCGCTCAGTCACGTCTGACTATTTGCGACCCCATGGACTGCAGCAAGCCAGACTTCCCTGTCCATCACCAACTCCTGGAGCTTGCTCAAACTCATGGCCATCAAGTTGGTATGGCATCCAACCATCTCATCCTGTGTCATCCCCTTCTCCTCCTGCCTTCAATCTTTCCCAGCATCAGGATCT
>SJYV01024486.1:8965-27490 GCA_006410875.1 Neotragus pygmaeus | reverse complement strand
ATAGAAAAAGTTATAATCCCATACCTGTATGTCTCGTGACGTTGTTCTTTAGATTTCTTTTTTTTACAGATTTTAACAGTAAAAAATGTCATAGAAATGTAACTGCAAATAGGCTCCTACAATAAACTGTGTTCCTCAATTCAGTTAGAAATCCAGTTAACTAGTGAATACTGCCACTGTTGAATAATTCAGATATTGTAGAAGAGTCCAGCTCTAACATCTAGAAGTACCTTAGGGAAGTTGCATTATATAGCAATGGTTAGATTGTCTAAAAACCAAAGGTTTTAGTGGCTGATGTTTGAATGACAGCTTTAATATTTGTATTTCTAAGTGTATAAATCTTACATTTTTAATTAACAATAGTAAAATCTTTTCTAGGAATAATACAAAATGGTGCATCATTGGAGTATTTGTTTCTATTACTGTACTCCATTCACATGTCTCCCAAGAAAAATAGCTTACATTTTTATTAGTACATGCGATTTTTCAAAAGGGGAACAGACCAGAAGTGTGGGGAATGGGTAGCAAGCTGGTTTGAAATTCAGATTTGTTGTGATTAACCACATACAACCGTGTTTATAATCAAGAGCTTGCTCTATTTTTGGAGGAAATAATGTGTATCTTTTAATTAAGAAAATGTACTCAGTAATGAAATTGTCTTAAGTATATTCAGTCATGAAAATAGGAAACTTGAGTATGCAATCAGTTCTTTTTCAATGCTGATAGAAGTGAAGTAGATCATAGCAGATTTATTTTGGATCTTGAAAAGGATTGTGATTGGGGGCGAAATATTTCTCCCCTTGGTTTTGGCTCTTTTAGAACAAAACATAATGTCCAACTTCACACCAAGAAAATGTTAACCTTTAAATATATTTCAGCTGATTTGGTAGATTTACCTGTCCCTTCCTCCAGTTGCAGTAATTCAGGAACCACAGACTGTTGCTGAGAGTAAATACCTGGGGCACAAAGGCCCTAAGGAGAGGGTTAGAATTACCCTGTTTCTTTCTAAGTAGCTGCAGGTTAGAATCTAGACAGTATTGGTAACCAGGACCAAACTGTCACATCCCATCTATAGGAAGAATCTTCAGGCTTTTCTCACGTCGTTATTACCTTCATTGAAAACAAAGAAATATATATGTGTGTGCCTATAATGTATATTTTAACACACATACATACATATATACATATATATATGTATACATATGTATGTTAAATAGCCAGTTCCTCACTTTTTATGATGCTTTATAAATCNTTACCTTCATTGAAAACAAAGAAATATATATGTGTGTGCCTATAATGTATATTTTAACACACATACATACATATATACATATATATATGTATACATATGTATGTTAAATAGCCAGTTCCTCACTTTTTATGATGCTTTATAAATCTATGTACCTGAAATTTAATACTCTAAGTACAGTGTTTTTATACTACAAATTATTTGCTTTTTTTTTTTTTCTCTAAATCATATTCTAAATGAGTTTGGGAGGGGCATACTGCTTAAAGAAATCTATTTTAATTAAAACATAATGATTACTAGACGTGTAATGATCTTCTTTTCTCACTGAGGATTTCTGATAATTCTGATTTGGTTACAGTGGAACATACCCATGAAATTCACATAGAAATATTAGTAGGAAAGTTGAGTACACACACCACTGTTTAGCATAATAGTAGGAGATTGGCTATTTTCATGACAGGGAATAGGTAATGTTTCACATGGTTTAGCTTCATCTGCAGTCAGTTCTATTTTTGGTAATGTAGAGACTTGGAATCTGAGAGTTGTCCAAGAAATAAGGGCAATAGCTCTTTACAGGATTCTAAAATTCCTCAAGTATGAGATAGTTGGAGAAACTTTCTAAGTAATGTGTTCAAGCCTAGAAATGAGATGAAACCTAAGATGCTGTGAACATTTGTACATATTTTCACTGTTTTAATGTTGACTAGCCTCAGCTAAGAACATAAAAGCTAAGACCATAAACTGGTTATGATGTCATTAATTTTATCAATAGATCATGAATTATGTTGTACAGTTGCTAAGTCATGTCCGACTCTTTGTGACCCATGGACTGGAGTGTACCATTCTTCCCTGTCCTTTACTATCTCCTGGAGTGTGTACATTATTACTTAACCATAATTTTATAATATGACTTTAAATTTGATGAAAAGTTTTATTTTCTTTTGAATATTTGACGCTCTACAACCATGAATGAAATTCCCCAAAGCAAATTTATATTAGATTAATGTCTTTAGATAAGCAGGAAGCCCAACTTTTGATTTAAGCTGTGAAGTGCTTTGGGGCCTATTGACCAGTTTGATGCTGAATATAATTATAAAGACTTAAGGGAATTCATCCTTCCATAGCCTGTTCTTGATAACTCCTTTTATAATTCCTAGTGTCTGATTTTCCATAGTTGACCATCAGTCTGTTTGAGACCCTGTATATGTCTCAGAAGACCTAAATGACAAAATTCCAAATGCCACTTCCAACACTACCTCCACCCTAAACTAATATATAGATCAGTTAAGCTATATATTAATATAATCTGTATATACACATAAACACATGCAGAGGCAAGCTATATATAAATGTGTATATAGGTGAGGTAAATCTACCAGGTTTTGAGGTAACTGGAGCTCATGGACAGGTTAAGTCTGCATTTATATAAGAGAAGACAACAGTCTGTACATACAGTATACATAACTAAAGACAGTAGAATGCAGGGATGTTAATGAAGTTACTTTATGTAAAAGACTAATACAAACCTTATGTTTACTGGCTTATTTCTTGAAATAAAAACAATTAAGACTTTTCAAGTTTGGTTTTCCCCTGTTTATTATAGGGGAACTAAGACTGTATCCCCACCGTGTAGACACACTTCTTTATATTAAAGCCTTAGTATAATTTTTTTTTTTTTTGTAAAATCTCTANATTAAGACTTTTCAAGTTTGGTTTTCCCCTGTTTATTATAGGGGAACTAAGACTGTATCCCCACCGTGTAGACACACTTCTTTATATTAAAGCCTTAGTATAATTTTTTTTTTTTTTGTAAAATCTCTACAATAGAATGTGTTTAAAAATGTTTTCCTTTGATCTTTAAATTTCATACCTTTGGAGAGACTACATTTCTGACAACCTTTAATACATATTTTGACTTGAAATTTTTCAATAACAGATTTTTCCCAGACCTAATAAAATTGATGAATATGAATAAAGATCTTGATTTTGACAGTCATTTTTGGTTTACTGCTAATTCTAGAGTAGAAATACTCATAGTATACTCAGATTTGGGAGCTAAGTTATTTAAAAACAAGTTGTAGATTTTTTCAAACTGGTACTCTTAGGAAAAATAAATTGCAGTGTTTTTTCTCCATGAGGAATCTGTAAACTGCTAGTAACATAGGTTGAAATACTTCCCGCTTTACCCTTTTAAAGGTTTAACATATGTACTATTCTTTGAAGATACTAATAATAGTTTGTATCAGAATCCCTCTTACTCCAGATGTGGAGACAATAAACACTTAGCTGTTATAAAATGTACCAAAAAAGACTGAAAGCATTGTTAGTCTGTCATTGATCATTTCCTCACTTAAGCAAGTTTGAACATGAGTCTTGTATTCTGTCTGTCTAAGCTCTGTAGATTTCAGAGGACCGGTTCAATATTGTTTTAGCTTTTCACTCTTCTGTGTCTTACAGTTATTTTTCCATGCAGGGCTTTGCATAAAAAGGGATGTTGACCTGAATTACTAGTTGGACATTATATGCTGTATTACTTTTAATAATAAGTAGAAAAGTAAGGATTCAATTCAAGTTGTCTCCATTCATTGGGAAAAATATTTAGGATGCTATTTAACCATAAAGTGTTACGTATTCCTATCCCGATTAGATGAAAGAAATATTTATTCATGAGTTTTAACATAATTGAGAATAAATTTTGTATTTCCAGTTAATTTCACAGTTTTAATATGGTTCAGATGGGACATAAAAGAGTGCTTTGTAAATATTAAAATACCATGCACATGTTGTGTGATGATATTGGGGTAGCTCTTAAGACAAAAACGTTCTAAATTTCCAGATGCCCACATAGTTTTCCATGTCACAAATGTTTGTTTATGTGGGCTTATTTTTAGTTCTGACATTTTACAATTTGTCCTTTGTTTACATGCAGCGAGGAGTTATGGGCGAAGACGAGGTAATTCATTTCTGTTTGCTATGGGATAACTGTTTCTAATTGGGTTTTACTGATCAATGTTGTAATTATCCCAGATTTATTATACAGTGTCTGGAAACTCACTGAAAAATTGTGTTTTGATTTGCACACTTACTTATCCAAGTTTTGAACCCTAAATATCTTAACCTTTAAGGTACATTTTCATACTAATATGGTTATTTAATAAATTTTTCCATTATAAATGTCTAGATTTTAACTGTTTTTAAAGTCATTTGTGTATCTTTTAAAATAAACCTTCTGTTTATAATGTTTTAAGAGATGTGTTTAACAGATAATCTATTGAAGGTGACATGCAATATGAATTTTCTGCTCTCTCAATCTGTAACTGATTGTCTTATCAATGGTATATAATTTACAGCTCTAGTTTATTAGTTTTATGTTTGATCTGGTTGAACATGGCAAATACCAAACAGATTACTATTAACACCGACATATAGAAATCATGTTGCTCATATTTCTCTGACTTAAAATAATCCTTTCTTTCTCTGTCTTAATATCACACACACATGCACTTTGTCTCTCTCTGTCTCTCTCTCACACACATACACTTTCTCTCTTGCATAAGAGTCTTCCCCTTTGGGTTCTTGTTTTCTTAAGGAAAAGACTAAGACTATGCAACGCTGCTTTGTTCAACTTCCCAGGAAAGCAGCTAACATTTTCTGTGGCTTAAACTTTGCTTTTCTTTTTCATGTGCAGAAATTGATAGGAAGAAAACTAGATGTGATGATGGGATGAGAAGAAGCAAAAGTAACTCTACACTAGATTATCCTCTAAGTGATGAATAGCCATACTACTTATGTGGTTGTTGTAAGTGCCAGTAACCGTAGTACTCATGTAAAAGGATTTTCCTTAGCTCGTAAACTCTCCCTTGAGCCATGGAGCACAGACAGGAAGCACAGTGCCTCTTGATAGATTTTGTGTATGGGTGCCAGTGCTTCAAATTCTTTTTATCTAGTCATGAGTGTGTGACTTTGAAAACAAACATGCAAAACTGTCACCACTGATGACAGAAACTAGTATTTTATACGTGTCAGTAGTATTTCCAGTTTTGTATTTCAACATTGTCTGAATTTAACTTCATTTTCAGAATCTAGTTTCTTGAAATGCTTCACTGAATCTCTTAGTTCTTTATTTTTCTAACTAAAAAATTAAGAGGATTTAGAGACTAATGACTTAGAAAAGTGGAGCTGAATAACTTTCTAGAGATTGTTACTAGCAGCTGAGAAGAGGAGAAAAATTGAGAATATTAGTACCTATTTTCAATTCTATGGACTATCTTATTTCACTGTGATATTTTAATATGGAAATTTAGTTCTCTTGAAAAAAGCTCATTTACCAATCTGTGTTTTTAGGTATTTTTGAAACTGTAGAGCAATTTAGGATTCTTGTCTTTTAATACACGTTTCATCTTTTAATCTTAGTGTGATTTATACACCTGATTTGGTATATTCCAATGTAAATGTCATAATCTAGAAAGTTCTTTGAAACAAGGTATAGGAAAATCATGTTGTTTATCTTCTTTTATCTTAATTTAATAATTGTAGACTGTGACTATATTAAGGAAAAAAACAAAAATTTGTGCTTTACTCAAATATCTCTGTCCTCTAGGAGCCACAAAGACTTCTACTTCAGAGTTGCCTCCCAGCATTGGAACAAAGCAGACTCTCACTTGGTTTTAAGGCTTTTGATAGAAGCCTTCTGTGGCACAGAGCTGACAGTTGTTATACTTACTTGGCTTAGTTTAGCAGGAGGTGGAGTGAAGCGGGTAGGGCATGGTGTGGATAACTTTTCCTCTCACGTTGTATAGCATTAGTAATTTTTCTAGTTGTTCCTCCTAGGAGTCTGCTTTTAAAATTATAGATTTGATAGTCAGATGAAAACATCCTGTGATAAAGCAGAATGGAAAAGAATATGAAAAAGAAAAAATATATATATATACACACATGCATACATACACACACACACACATATATATATAACTGAGTCACTTTGCTGTACAGCAGAAAATTAACACATTGTAAATCAACTATACTTCAATAAATTTTTTTTAAAGTATACCCATTAGAAATAACTTTTGAAAGGTCTTATTTGAGTTCGAAAGTACTTTTAACACAGTAAGTAATAAAATGCATCTTTAAAAAGCACACACTAAAGGCGGGCCTCAGCAAGAGGTAGCCTGGCTTTCCTTCCTGTTTTCTCCTCGCTTTTTCCTCTTCCTGTGCTAGATGTTAGAGCAGGGCCACAATGATAGCTATCATTTTAACTATCAAAGTTTAACTAGTTTTAACTATCAACTAACTTTAATAGTTTTAACTATCAAAGATTCCTTTTATGGGTTTCATATTTTAGATATGGTCCATCAAAGAAAGTCCATTTATTTATTTAGTAATTTTTCTTTTCTAAAAAGAAAACTCTCATGCACATCAGATCTGTTGGTGTGGAATGTGTCACAGTGAGCTGATAACAGTTTTTGCCAAAAAATAAGACATTGCTGTTTACCAGTGCATGGTGGGTGGACAGTATTATTTTCAAAAGCATTTTGACTTTATAGTCTAGTTTAAGAAGAACTATTTTTTTCTTCTTTTGTCACCTTTGACTCACTTTTGAGCTCAGGCATAGAGTAGCTGTTTTCATTTAAAAGATTTCCCACTTGAGTGTAGTAAAAACCAAATTACTACCAAAATGAATGTGTATATTTTAATATCTTTAATAATGTCAATATAATCCAAACTGCCTGGGGATACTAATATATAAAATATACCTTAGGAATAATCAAAATTTAAATACGCTAAAAGTGATTAAGAAAAGCAAAGATTTCTTCCCCTGCTTTTCGTTTGTATCCTGCCTCTACTCCTATGTATTTCTGTACCGTGGGAGCCATAAAAAGTTCTTCAACAGTGCTGCCTGAGGGCCAGGATTAGAAAGGAGAAAGACTCTTATGTCTATCTTATATATTCAATGTTTATTTCATTCTGAGAGTGAACATACTGGTCTAAGCTTGGAGTAGGTTTGGAGGCTGTGAAAGAAGTGTGAAGTGTAATTTAAGCACTATCTCTCAATCTGAAATATTTCTGTTACTGTAGCCTGTCCTTTTAATGGAATAATAGGGACAGGATTAAAGTGCTGCTCTACTCCAGTGGAGTAAAAATATACAGAATTACATTAAATAACAGACATAAAGAATCTATTTTAGTTAGTGAAACTAAAAACCACAAAGCAATCTTTTCTAGCAGGCAAGCCCAAAGCTTTACTCAGTAGATTTTAGTATATTACATATGAAATGGGAAGATGGGAGAAATACTTTTAAAGGGAGTAAAATTACAGAGCTTTAATTAGAGTGGTTGGATTTATTCATACTGTGTATATAGGCATTCATATTCCTGTGCCATAATGAATAATATTAATAATACATTATACTTAAAATATTGCTTAAAAATTGATCCAGGATTTTCTGTGATTAGATTTAATTTGAACTCATTTGACTTTTAACAGTCTTGTAAAATAGCCAGAGTAAGTATATACTCCCTAACATCACCACTACCAAATCTTTTCATGATGACATAAAGGCTGACAATTTTCATCTTTGATAACTACTTTTTTCACCTTTTTATTGAATTATAATTTGTATGCAGTATTATTGGAGAAAGAAATGGCAACCCACTCCAGTATTCTTGCCTGGGAAAACCCATGGATAGAAGGAGTCTGGCAAGCTGCATTCCATGGGGTCACAAGAGTTGGACATGACTTAGCAACTAAGTACCAGCAGCATAGAGTATTACACTAGTTTTAGATGTACAGCATGGTAATTCAGTATTTTATGGAAAATGATCACCATGATAAGTCTAGTAACCATCTGTCCCCGTACAAAATTATTGCAGTATTATTAGCTATATTCCCTATGCTGTCCATTATCGATACATCTCTGTGTATAAACTGGAATTTTAAACCTCTTTACTCCTTTTACTTATTTCTATTTCATTTTTTCCACCTTCCTCCCCTCTGGCAACCTCCAGTTTATGCTTTGTATCTATGAATATGTTTCTGTTTTGTTTTGTGTATTCGTGTTATTTTTCAGATTCCACATATAAGTAAAATCATACAGTATCTTTCTTTGATTTAACTGATTTAAATGATTTAATTTCATTTAATGTAATTGAAGTGAAGTGAAGTCACTCAGTCATGTCCGACTCTTTGCGACCCCATAGACGGTAGCCTACTAGGCTCCTCCGTCCATGGGATTTTCCAGGCAAGAGTACTGGATTGCCATTTCCTTCTTTAATACCTTCTAAATCATCTGTGTTAGTGTGCATTGTAAGATTTTATCTTTTTAATGGCTGAGTAATATTCCAACAACATTTCATGAGTTGCCTTTTCTTCACATCCATGTCAACACTTGTTATTTCTTGCCTTTTTGTTATGGCCATTCTGACAGGAGTGAGTTGGCATCTTTTTGTGGTTTGCCTAATAATTAATGATGTTGAGTGTCTTTTTATGTATCTTTTGGCCATCTGGATGTCATCTCCGGAAAAAAGGCCAATTCAGGTCCTCTGCTTATTTTAAAATTTTGTTGTTGTTGATACTGTGTTGTGTAAGTTCTTTATATGTTCTAGATATCAACCCCTTACTATCATCTGTAGATGTCATCTCCCATTCAGTAGATTGCTTTTTCATTTTGTTGATTTCCTTTACTGTGCAAAGCTTTTTATCATTTGATGTAGTCCCATTTATTTATTTTTGCTTTTGGTGCCTTTGCCTGAGGAGACATAGTCAAAGAAATATATTGCCTAAACCAGAGTCTATGTTTTCTTCTAGGAGTTTTAGGTCTTATATTTAAGTCTTTGATCCATTTTGACTTTTTTTTGTATATGGTGTGAGAAAGTAATCCAGTTTCATTCTTTTCGTGTAATGCTGTTTTCCCAGCACTGTGTTTTGAAGAGACTGTGTTTTCCCCCTGTGTGTTCTTGCCTTCTTTGTCATACAGATTAATTGATCATAAGCATGTTGGTTTATTTCTGAGCTTTGTTTTCTGTTCCATTGATCTGTGTGTCCTTTCTGTGTCAGTACCATACTGTTTTTATTACTCTAGCTCTGTTGTATAGTTTAAAATCAAGAAGCCTGATACTTCAGGCTTTGTTCTTCTTTCTCAAGACTGCTTTGGCTATTCAAAGTTTTGTTTTTTGGGTTTTTTTTGGGTTCCATGCAAAATTTAGAATCGTTTGTTCTAATCATGTGGAAAATGTCATTAGTATCTTAATAGGGAGTTCATTGAATCTGTAGATTGCTTTGAATAGTATGGAAATTTTAACAATATTACTTCTAATCCATGACAACAGTCTATTTTTCCATTTATTTCTGTCATCTTGAATTTCTTTAGCACCTTACAGTTTTTAGAGTATAGGTCTTTCACCTCCTTAGTTAAGTTTGTTCATTGATATTTTATTCTTTTTTATGTGATTATAAATGGGATTATTTTCTTGTTTTCTCTTTCTGATAGTTTATTAGTGAGAACTCAGTTTTAACCCAAATATATTATGTCTAGCAGTTAGTTTATAAAGACATATAGGGTACCAAGTTTTAATTGATTTTTTAAAAAATTAAATATCTTATTCCCTATGAGAAAAGGACAAATCTATTATTGGGGCAAAACATTTTTAAGTAATAACTATAGCTCCTGTCTTAGTTCTTTGGAGAAACATTCTAGATAGTGAGTCTATCTAATTCCACAGGTGGTGCTTGAGAGACATCAGTTCCAGACCTATTTCTGTTGTTTTGATAGTTTTTTTTAATCCTTGCATATGAAGTAAAATTCATGCCATCATCACACCGGTGGGTCATTTAGCCCAGTGGAGTGGCTGCTAGGATCTTGAAGCATGGGAGGAATATTCTTTCTTAATAATAATACTTTGTTTTGTATTTGCTTTAATTTTTAAACCAACAATCAGTAAATAAAAGTACAGGATATACATTAAAATCAAAGAACCATGCTTACCTTTAAGCTATAAATTGACTTAATTTTGCACAAATACTTTGTTTTCCTTTCCTGCCTGTCCCTGCTGTGTTTCTGTGTTGGGAAATGTCTTAATTCCTGGCATCCAGAATAAGGCTACGGTCTGAAAAGCCAAGTACAATGATTAATTTTGGGCATATTAGCATAGCCACCGGTGTCAAAGTCAGTAATTGCCCCTTCTCTAACTGCATCTGTTTGTGCTACACATACACCTGCACACATAAGAGGACCAGATGTAGCTCTCAGTCATACAAGCATATGTGTAAGTTTGTCTTTAGTTCCGCTTCAGTTTAGGATGCTCGTAGTAGAGTTTTTATTATTGCTTGTATAGAACAGCAGTTTTTATATGGATATAGAGAAGTTCCATGCATTATCTAATGATTTTTTTAAAATACTTTAAAATGAGTAATTTGAATCATGATTGTATGGGTATGTGTTAGTCACTTAGTCATGTCTGACTCTGCAACTCCATGGACTCTGCCAGACTTCTCTGTCCATGGAATTCTCCCGGCAAGAATACTGGAGTGGGAAGCCATCTCCTCCTCCAGGGGATCTTCCTGACCCAGGAATCAAACACAGTTCTCCTGCTTTGCAGGCAGATTCTTTACCATCTGAGCCACCTGGGAAGCCCCAAAGGATCCTGAAATTATGATTAACATCATAAATGAGGCTCATATTTGTGGTGGCTGCAGTTTTTCTCACTACAAAATCTTTGCTGATTTCCTGGTTTTGGAGAAGGTGTACTTTTGAGTCCTGTTTATAGGAATATGCATTCTGTTATGTTGCTTTCATCTTGAAAGGAGATCTTGGTGACCTGTTGAATAGGCCTGGCAGCATAGAAGCCTTCTCACACTCTTTCACTGGCAGTGATTGGCCAATGTTGTATAGTCCTGTTTTTCTCTTTCATCTCTTATGGCTTCTATCTATAATGTTTATTGTAACTACCATATTTACTTTTTAAAATTTTATTGTACATTTTAGATGTCTTAGTGTAAGCTAATTTGCTTGCATTTGTGTTTGTAAGTAGAGCTTTCCTAACTTATTTTATAACCCTGATACTAAAACCTGACAAGAATATTATTAAAAAACTATATACCAGTATCCCTCATGAAGTAGACATAAAAATTCTAAAGAAAATATTGATAGACTGAATCTACAAGTTTATAGAAATGGAAAAATGTATCATGATTAAGTGGGATTTATCCCAGAAATTTAAGATTGACATTTGAAAATCAGTTACTATAATTCACCACATAAACAGAAGGAATTAGAAACACCATGCATATATGTATGCAGTAGAAATACCACAGATATAGGAAGCATATCTGATAACATTCAGCAGCTATTCATGATTTAAAAAACCTCTGAGGAAACTAGGAATAGATGGGAATTTCCTCAGTTTGTTAAAAACCATACATTTTGTGTTGATGTCTGCTTTTTCATACTTAGTATTGGTAATTTTAATTTTCTTTTTTATTCTTTCTTAGAAAGTATTTTTGAAGTACATGGGAGGCATAATTATTTAGTGGTCTTTTATAATCATGTTAATTTGGGTTACAGGGAAGGATAATTGGAAAGATGAAAAACAGTATTTTTGTTGATGATATATGTTTATTTAACTCCTCTTTTAAATGAGTATTTAACTCTAGAGCTTTTATGGATTCTAGAATGAAAGTGGTCGTGATTTCCCAGCAATAAAGATTATCATGAGTATGGCCAGTATATGACATGTTCCCAGCCTTTTCATTATATCTTTTGTTCATCTGAACTTTGGCTAATAGATTTTAGACATAGATTACACTTAGATCTTTGATAGTTACTATATTAACTGCAGTATTTATTTTAGGCAGTATTTATAGTTAGAATACTATAGTTAGTAATACAGAATAGGGCTTCTCTTGTGGCTCAGCTGGTAAAGAGTCTGCCTGCAATGCAGGAGACCTGGGTTTGATCCCTGGGTTGGGAAGATCCCCTGGAGAAGGGAATGGCTGCCCACTCCAGTATTCTGGCCTGGAGAATACAGAAAAATTCATTAGTATATAATGAGTATACTTAAAATATTGGAGTGGGTTGCCATTTCCTTCTCCAATGCATGAAAGTGAAAAGTCTAAGTGAAGTCGCTCAGTCGTGTCTGACTCTTTGCGACCCCATGGACTGCAGCCTACCAGGCTCCTCCGTCCATGGGATTTTCCAGGCAAGAGTACTGGAGTGGAGTGCCATTGCCTTCTCCATAAAATATTATAGTTAAGAGAAAAAATTTAAGTCATTTGGGTCAGCTCTCTGATGTTGCTTATATAGTGATTTTCTTTATCACTGCATTCAATATTTCTGTTGAAGTATTGGCATGTCTGAAATAAGTATAAAATTTGGATTTATCATTTTAATCAAAAACTAAATATTGATATTGTTTCTCTACCTCATCTTATTCTTCTTAAAATATAGAATTATTCATTTAAAGTCCAACCGTAGAAAGTTGAACTAGTTATTCATAATTAATATTACTTGTGATGGTTCTTGATGAGGTTCTCTTTAAGGAAAATAGTTTCATTTTGAAGAGCTTTCTTTCTGTTGATCACAAGGAATATTGACATTTGTTTTTCATGGTCCTTATTCCTGATAGCAAAGTTATTGGGAAAGTTAAATATTCATAGACTTACTCAGTGAACATGAGTATATTTCAGAACATCTTGTTAAACTGAATTTGAATATGCAGAATAATTTCTTTCCTATATGATCTTTCCCCCTATTTTTGATCTTATAAAATTCTTACTTCTAACATCTAGCTAGCTATAGCTCACAGACATGTCACTCTTTCCTCAGCCCAACAACCCCAGTTCTGTGCAGGCCATCACATTTCAAATTGTCTTTGTTACGTCAGTTGCATCATTATGTACCATACTTTTCAAGATGATAGCACATTAATGACACTTTATATTGAATATTTATAATTTGTATATATTAAGACATAGTACAGATTATATACATTTTCTCCTCATTTAAAAAATCCTTTACTGCATCTTGAAGAAAAAAAAAAACCTTGCCTATATCCTTATTTTCTTTTTCTTTCTGTAATAAACGTCTTTGATGTCTGTACTTCACAAAACTCTACCAGCAGCTTTACTAATGCTACTGCCTTCAAAGATGATGCATGTCTTCAACTTGTCATTTTTCTCAAATCATTATCTTAACATCTGACATTGTTCCTTCATTGCTTTTTTTATTCTTTCATTTCTCCTTTGTAAGTTTCCCGAGGTGCTCTCCTTATCATTTCTCACTGGAGTTCTTATCAGTGATGTTATAAAGAACATTAAGCTCTCACCAGTTTACTGGTGAGTTGACCCCAGATTACTTTCTCAGAAATGTGACTCTTCTCCTTTCTCCACATTTCTGAACATCTCAGATGTGAAGCTTGTGAACTTTCACATGTCTAGGACCCATTTCCCTTTCCTGTTGCAGTTTCAGGTCTTTACTGTCCTTATACTTATTTAGTTAATGATTTTTACCACTCATACTCTAAAACCTATTGATTCCTCCTTTCCATTCTTTTTTCCTGTTTCATTTCCCATCTACTTTTCACTGCTTCGGGTACCTCCAACTGTCCATCCTTCCTGAATTTTTTGAAGGACTTCTGGTTGGCTCATTTCTCACCACGTTAACCATATTTGCCAAGAGAAAAAATACAGGAAAAGTTATTATCGTGCTTGAATGGCTGTATCCAGTTGTTTTTTGTTTGTTCCTTTTTGTTTTTTCGCTGACTAAATAAAATTTGTCCTGTAGCCTGGCATTCAAGGCTAAGTGTTCTGTCTAGCCCAGGGTGCTTTTCTAGCTTTTATTTTCCTTTTTTCCAATACGTTTCAGCCAACATGACTCTTATTTCTTAAATAAATTCATTTCTTCCTTCTCTCTCTTAGGTTTCTCCTTCCACTTGAAAAATTTATTTAAAAGNCCTGTAGCCTGGCATTCAAGGCTAAGTGTTCTGTCTAGCCCAGGGTGCTTTTCTAGCTTTTATTTTCCTTTTTTCCAATACGTTTCAGCCAACATGACTCTTATTTCTTAAATAAATTCATTTCTTCCTTCTCTCTCTTAGGTTTCTCCTTCCACTTGAAAAATTTATTTAAAAACCATTTTCTTACAGATATTCTACTAGCCTACCTTTTCTTAACTCCCTAAGTACCACTATTTTCCCCTTTACCACAACTGCTATCCAGTTTCACTTGGGGATTTAAGAAATTGTCTGTTTATTAGCCAGGTTACTCCCTTCCTCCAGCACACTTCCTCTGAAGCACTTTAGAGACTGTTTTACAAGGTCATCTTATTTACTTTTCTATTGTGATCCCCACAGAATCCAGCATCAGGATTGCCGCAGAGAATTATATAGTCTGTTCCTCTACAAGGGTGTGTCCTGAAGGGTGGGCTCAGGTGGGGACCGAAGTCCGGGAGGGGAGCCTCTTCTGTTCTGCACGTGTGCAGAATCTCTGTCCACCCTGTCACTTAACTGACATACATGCAATACATCAAGATCTTATATGCAAGTATAACTTGGTACTTTCATCTTTCATTACTATGGTCTGCAAGTGTTTTGTTGATGTTTTCTTATCAATTTAGTCTGTGTCGTTTCTTTCTGCCACCAATTTCTAAAAGGTTTCTCCCGTTACATACCCAGTTTAACCATCCCCATACAGCAGATTCTTGTTGTTTTCCATAAAAAATTGAAGTGATCTAGTGTTTGTTTATGACATAACTGTTATCATATGGCCATGTTTATTTCTAAGTCATCCCTCAGACAACGTCTCTCTTGATTTCAGGTAATTGAACTTTTAAGCTATCTGAATGTTCCTTAATTTTTGATACCTATATCACTTTCACTTTTTATTTTTTCACTTTCATTTTAAATCCTTTAATTGTTGCTCTTTTTATTCTTGACTTTTATCACTTTCTTAGATCTGAGATTCAGGTTATATTTGTTCTTATATTTTAGGTCGTTCTTCCCTCTTTCCAATAGATGATGGCTTGCTGGATGATGGGCATAATGATCAAGTTGGTGTTTTAAATTCACCCACATGTTACTCAGCTCATCAGAATGGAGAGCGAATAGAACGTTTCTCTCGAAAAGTGTTTGTTGGTGGTCTTCCTCCAGACATTGATGAAGGTAAAATGATGACTTGTGATACTGAAGAAAAAAACCTAAAATATAGTGTGAATGGAGATCTAAGTTTGTTTCTTTACTTTGTATCTTTTACATATTGTTACTATGAGCATTTTTTATAAATCAGATTTTCCTTTAGTTCATATCTCAGTTATTTTTAAAATATAGAACATATTTAAATACATTAAATTTTTTGTTTTATATATTTATTTAAAACTTTAAAAAACTTTTTGTATGACCAAAATTTTTGTATATATGTAACTTAACCATACATAAAAACTTTTCATGTGACTGTAATGCATGCACACACATGCACATGCACACACACCACACACAATGAATGAAAGGTAACCAACCGTGAAACTTTCAGAGAAGGCAATGGCACCCCACTCCAGTACTCTTGCCTGGTAAATCCCATGGATGGAGGAGCCTGGTGGGNTCTTTTACATATTGTTACTATGAGCATTTTTTATAAATCAGATTTTCCTTTAGTTCATATCTCAGTTATTTTTAAAATATAGAACATATTTAAATACATTAAATTTTTTGTTTTATATATTTATTTAAAACTTTAAAAAACTTTTTGTATGACCATAACACATATGACCAAAATTTTTGTATATATGTAACTTAACCATACATAAAAACTTTTCATGTGACTGTAATGCATGCACACACATGCACATACACACACACCACACACAATGAATGAAAGGTAACCAACCGTGAAACTTTCAGAGAAGGCAATGGCACCCCACTCCAGTACTCTTGCCTGGTAAATCCCATGGATGGAGGAGCCTGGTGGGCTGCAGTCCATGGGGTTGTGAAGAGTCGGACATGACTGAGCGACTTCACTTTCATTTTTCACTTTCATACAATGGAGAAGGAAATGACCACCCACTCCAGTGTTCTTGTCTGGAGAATCCCAGGGATGGAGGAGCCTGGTGGGCTGCTGTCTATGGGGTCACACAGAGTTGGACACAGCTGAAGTGACTTAGCAGCAGCAGCAACCATGAAACTTTAATGTATAAGAATCAAAAATTCAACTTAAGTGTAAATGTACTTTTAGAAACTGATAAGGAATGGAAAGGAATGGAAACAGTACATAAAAAGAAAGTTCAGATTTTATAAAGAATATTAAGCATATGTAAAAAGTATCCTGTGTAATAATAACTAAAGAAAGATAATTCAAGATAAATGTAAAATACTGAAACTAATACTTGTGAGACTGGGAAATCTGCCACTCTCATTTACAATGTAATAACAGAGAAAATATTACTACATTTTGGGAATTTTTTCAGTTATAATTCAAATATCCACAGACTTATTCTGTATACTAATCTGTACCAAAAGTTTCCATGTGATAAATAAGCTTGAACGTGTCATTGAATTTGACCTGTACATCTTTCAGTGAAACTACCAAGCATGTATAGACCCTAGTATATTTTAGAAATATTAAGGCTTTATGTGTCTTGTTCAGCAGACCTTTTTTTTCCTACAATATGTTACTTTATCAAGCAGTAATGTATCTCTTTATGGATCTTTAATTTGATATAATGTCAGCATGTTTCTCAAGTCAGTAATATTTATGATTGCTATACTGTGAATCCCTTAGTGTCCATATGGTATTATATAATATTTATAATATGCTGAACTGATTATTCTAACCAGTGTGCTGCTTAAAAACTACTTTGACTAAGTAGATTAAATTTTATGTATCATTTTAATGAGGATATTAGACATTTTTTCTAGTATTTATATTTTTGAGTTTATATTTATATTATCTTGGGCTATTTGGTACTTTGAAATATTAAATCTTAACCTGTTTCTAGTATTTATGTTTCTAGTTTACCTTAGGCTATTTGGTGCTTTAAAATATTAAATCTTTTAAAATAACAAAATACAAGATTTTTTAGAATGAACCATTAAAATTAATTCCTAATGCATGTTATTGTACTTTTTTAAGATGAAATAACTGCTAGCTTCAGAAGATTTGGGCCTTTGGTCGTGGATTGGCCTCATAAAGCAGAAAGCAAGTCCTATTTTCCACCAAAAGGTAAGAGGGTTTTTTTGTTACTATTTGCTAGGGAATAAGTTATATGAGAGCTAAAGAAATAAGTCGCCTTCCCTAGTGGCTGAGATGGTAAAGAATCTGCCTGCAATGCAGGACTAAATTCAATCCCTGTGTCAGGAAGACCCCCTGGAGAAGGGAATGGCTACACTCTCCAGTACCCTTGCCTAGAGAATTCCATGGACAGAGAAGCCTGAAAAGCCACAGTCCTTTCTCTTTCACAAAGAAATAAATCAATTACTCTGTGTTTTCTTTTAGAATTGAATATGAGTACATCTTTGTATAAAAACTAATAGAGTAATTTGTAGAGGTCGGTAACAATGTATTAAGTGAGGCAGAATGTTTCTGAAAGCTATTTGTTTCACTACAAGCCAGTCAAGAATCATCAGAGACTTGCTATGCCTTCTCTATAATGATTTGATAATGATTTCAAAGGCTCGTATCAACAAATATTTGAGTCTTTTTTCTGCGTAAGGTATCCTTCTCAGTAGCTTGGGCACAGACATATAAAAAAGTGTCTCCACTTGGTGAAATTAAGAAATGTATCAATTCAGTCACTCAGTCCTGTCTGACTCTTTCCAACCCCATGAACTGTAGCACACCAGGCCTCCCTGTCCATCACCAACTCCTGGAGTTTACCCACATTCATGTCCATTGAGTCGGTGATGCCATCCAACCATCTCATCCTCTGTCATCCCCTTATCCTCCTGCCCTCAATCTTTCCCAACATCAGGGTCTTTTCAAATGAGTCAGCTCTTTGCATCAGGTGGCTGAAGTATTGGAGTTTCAGCTTCAACATCAGTCCTTCCAATAAACACCCAAGACTGATCTCCTTTAGAAGGGACTGGTTGGATCTCCTTGCAGTCCAAGGGACTCTCAAGAGTCTTCTCCAATACCACAGTTTCAAAACATCAGTTCTTCGGTGCTCAGCTTTCTTCACAGTCCAACTCTCACATCCATACATTACCACTGGAAAAACCATAGCCTTAACTAGATGGACATTTGTTGGCAAAGTAATGTCTCTGCTTTTTAATATGCTATCTAGGTTGGTCATAACTTT
>SJYV01024483.1:8496-20253 GCA_006410875.1 Neotragus pygmaeus | reverse complement strand
GGACTCTCAAGGGTCTTCTCCAACACCAAGAAAGGAAGCTATAAACAGACAAAACACCAAATGGAACCAGTTGGGACCAAGACAGCGATGACTCAGATCTCCAACAGACCTTGAATTTCATTATTCGCTGATTTAACTATGTTAGCATTTTAAATGAGACACCTAACAGGAGCCATGACTAGATAGTGCAGCAGCAGCAGCAACAAGAGCCATGACCAGATATTAAGGACCAGAAGGATAAAAAGGAAGTGGCACCCCACTCCCTCAAAATGAGTCCTGCCCCTTCCCTGGTACTCCCTCCCTTTATCTTTAGTATTTAAAATTAAATCCTTTTCAGAAGGTGGGCAAGAAGATGATCTGTGAACTTAGTTCCCCTCCTCCGTTCTTTGGCCACTGAATAAAGTGCTGTGCCAACTCTCAGCTTTGGTTCATTATTTGCCTCCTAGAACCCAAACAGAGGCAGGGTCCATACAGCTTAATTTGATAACAGTTGTTTTTCTCATTTACCCTTATCTGCTGAGACTGCTCATGCCACCTCTTCTTTACCAAATAGGTAAAAAAAGGCAGGTAGAAAAGGAGAATTGAAAGAATCAAACACTTATTTCCACCTGTGTTTTCTACCTGCCCTATTCTTCCTGCTACTCTTATTATTTCAGAGTTTGTTTGGCATAATTATTCAGTCTATGTTATTACTAATTTTACAGACCCAATGGCTAGTGCAGTGCTGTGATATGTTAATGGATGCTCAATAAATATTTGCTAAATGAATGAATTAGTATATTATCCGCATGGGAGAATCANTATTATTTCAGAGTTTGTTTGGCATAATTATTCAGTCTATGTTATTACTAATTTTACAGACCCAATGGCTAGTGCAGTGCTGTGATATGTTAATGGATGCTCAATAAATATTTGCTAAATGAATGAATTAGTATATTATCCGCATGGGAGAATCATATTTAAACCTTTTTGCACCTTTTCCTGACTCACTAAGAGAATGGAAAAATACACATTGACATTTAAACACATATGTACACTGTAAAACTGGAATGAGTAATCTGTTTGGTTTTTATTCAGAGTAAGGGATTAAAAATGCATTTCTTTTTATTAATTTTCTGAATACTAAGACCAGTGAAATGACTTTTCATACTTAGCAGAATTGTTTAAATATTTGCCCCAGGAAATGAGATGTGTATAAGAGACANTGGAATGAGTAATCTGTTTGGTTTTTATTCAGAGTAAGGGATTAAAAATGCATTTCTTTTTATTAATTTTCTGAATACTAAGACCAGTGAAATGACTTTTCATACTTAGCAGAATTGTTTAAATATTTGCCCCAGGAAATGATTTATGAATCAGAAGGCTTTTCCTAATTTAAATGTAAAAATCAAATCTCACTTATCTGACTTCGGAGCTCTTGGCGCTTTGAAACCACCACTATTTGTGGTAGACACTGTGATGTGCAGTCCTGATCCCCTTCCGAGAAGAGTTTGTTGCCTCAGCTGCTTGCAGTGCTGTTGGCAGGCAGCCTTCAGCTGTCAGCCCCTTCATGGTTGCCTCAGCTGCAAAGAGCCATCTGGCCCAGCATCTCTCCCCTTAACCGATGACCCACATCCAGTGAACAGTCAGTGCAAGGGAAAAAGATATGGCCATCCTGACCCAACTTAGAACAACTCTGAAGAGCCATTCTAGTTACGGAGCTCTCCGTAAGGTAGGCCACGGCTGTTGTCAGGCCTACCTTGTATCTCAACTTCTCCCTCTTTCCAAGCCTTGCTTCCTTTCCCCAGTACCCCAAGGGTACTCTCTAATAAATATTTTGCAAGTCAAACTTCATCTTAAAGTCTGTTTCCTAGGGAGCTCAATCTATGATAATATTATTTCCATGAGCTCTTTAAACATAATACAGAAAAAGTATTCACTGAAGACAAATCGCTGCATCATTTTATGGAGTCTACTCTCTGAAGGACAATTGCTCTGTGTCAAAGCTGGTTGACAAAAATCCACATTGCCAAGGCTATTGTTCCTTAATTTGTTTTGATTTAATCATTGTGTTGATGACACAGGTGAGTGGACCAGGAGTCTTACTGACATGGTGATTCCCTTGTAGTAGAAAGAGCCTCGTTTGAGGTTCTTTCCTTGTACTACAGGGTTAGAGTCAGTACTAGTTTCTAAGTTAACCTTCCTCTAATCATCCATGCTGGCATGAACTAAGCTCTGGAAATGTCTCTTCTTCCCTGAAGAAACTACATAGCACCCAGAAACATGTGATTTTGGAACACCCACTTTAGACGTTTTTTTTTGGATTGTTCATTCACCCTATCACCAATCCTTCAAGGATTCTAGTCTGCTTGCTTTGTAATCTTCCCTCCCAAATGTATTTCTGTGTCTGTTTATATGATGTACTGATCATTTCAGGCAGAGAAGGGTAAGGAGAGATCTCCATGGTGAGAGTTCTTTTGGTTGTCTCCATGGTGATCTCTGCATAGCTAATAAATCTACAACTAAATTTGATTTCTTATCTTGAAATTACCAATGGCTTCAGCTTTGGAAATGTGTGGGTGAAATCCATAGGACTCATGGTGTAACTTGTAAAGCAAGAAGTGCAAAGCTTCATTAGAGATTCTGTCTCTCTTTCCATTTCTTCTTTTCCCTTCTGTAGGAACCCAAGGTCCTCATATGTTTTGTACATTGTTTCCTCCCTATTCCTTCCTTCATTATTAAAAAAAAGAGACTATGGTATAAATAAATGATAAAGCAGTGTATTACCTTCATCTAGGGATTGCTTTCTCAATAGAAACAAGGGAATGAATCTTTAAGGAATTTTAGAAATTGAGAAAATACGTGAATGGGGAAGAGAAAGAAAAGGCTGGAGAACAAAATCTATCCACTGATTACTCTGTACTCCATTTTCCCCATCTGTAAAAAGGGACAGCAATATTATCTACCTCTGAGGATTGTTACCTTTTCATACTGTTCAGGGGGTTCTCAAGGCAAGAATACTGAAGTAGCTTGCCATTGCCTTCTCTAGTGTGACGAACTGACTCATTGGGAAAGACCCTGATGCTGGGAAAGATTGAAGGCATAAGGAGAATGGGACAATAGAGGATGAGATGGTTGGATGGCATCACTGACTCAATGGACATGAGTTTGAGCAAGCTCCAGGAGTTGGTGATAGATAAGGAAGCCTGGCATGCTACAGTCCATGGAGTCACAAAGAGTCAGAAACAACTGAACAACTGAACTGAACTGAGGTTTGTTGAGGGGTTAAATAAGATATGACATTTAAAGTGCTTGGAACATATTTGGCTTGTTCAGTTACTGCTATTTTTATATTAATATTTATCTTTATCCATAAGGACGAATAAGGAAAAGTTCCCTTCTTCACCTTTAACCTGAAATATTAAATTACCAAAGGTCTGGTCTCCCCCTTAATGGGGAAGCTGTGAAGCCTTTGTATTCAAACAGTGGTCAAAAAGCATCAACCACAGCAGGGAGCTTGTTAGGAACCCAGAATTTCAAGCCCTACTCCAGTTGTGCTAAAGCAAAATCTGCATTTAAACAAGATTCTCTGGTGATTTCTACACACATTAAAGTTCGAAGAGCCTTGAAGTAGGTATTGATGTCTCAAATTGGGGCTTTGGAACCAAAGACACCCAAGTCCCAATTTTCTAGCTGTGGGACCTTGGGCAATACTTAATATCTCTTGGTCTTAGGTCCCTCACGTGTAAAATGTGGGACAACCACATCTGTTGCATAGGGTTGTTGTGAAGATTAAATGTGAAACTATGTATAGTACTTATTGATGTGTGTGCTTGGCAACTACCGAGTTGTTTTATCAATTGTGACTATAACTACTCTCAAAACAATCTCCAGGCTTTTGAAACATGGAATTTCAAGCTCCCAAGGGCAAAGAACTTCAGTGTAGGATTGTTCATACACTCATTTGATTTTAAAGATATCCAAGGAATGTTAAGGATCATTTTATTTATTTATTGGGATCATTTTAGATAAATCAAAAGAAAAATGGTTAGGTCTATTCTGTATTGGAAAGCTTGGTTGGTGGGGAAAGGATTTTCCTTTGTGTTTCTGAGTCTTCCACTTCCCTGCTGGGAAGATACATTCAAGTTAGACAAAAAGCTGAATAGCTGGCTATCACTCCTCAGCTGGTACAGAGGAGTACCAGCAGGTTTCTCAGAATCTTTTAGACATGATTCTCTCTGCCAGTGAAAGTGACCAGCTTGTTTAGTCTATGAACCTAAAATGTAATGCTCCCAGAAACTCTTTGAAGACTGGAACCAGAAGTTATTGAACTCGGACTGGCAAGCACAGATTCTACATTCTCAAATGTATTTCATTTTCATCTCTTGCTTAAGAGCAGGGGCTCAAGCATCAAATCACTAGGGTTCAAAATTCATCATTTGTAAGATAGGGATTGTTATAGCTCCTCTCTCTAAAGATGTTCAGGAGAATTCACTGAGATAATCGATGTAGATCTGTTCCCACAGTACCTGGCCTAAGAGTGAGCTCTCAGTAGATATAAGCTTTTGTTGTGGTTATAGTTATCATCCTTGCTGCTCCTGCTTTCCCTAGAATACTACAATTGGCATGTCTGAGTCCAACCTATCTTCTTGAACTCAACAGTGATTTGGGGGCAACATCCAGCCTCTAACTAGATCTATCATAACAGTTTGGTGAGAAGAATTAGAGTAAAAATCAAGACACACCACTGGAGAGGTGAGACTACTTAGTGGGAGATTGCCACATAATACTCGAAGTGCCCTTGGGAGAACAAATTTCAGTACGGTTGAAGTGCTAGCACCGCGAGACTCTAAGAGACTGTCAGCCATTTTCAGACTTCTAATGAGTTCCCCAAGGAGAAGCAGAAGCTACCACCCCAGCAAGCCTTTCCCCACACTTAAGTTGTATATCGTTCAGTTGCTAGTGCTCTGAAGGCTAACGTACTGGTACTCTTTGCTACAGAAAACTGAAACAACAAACTGACACATTCTTGATCAACAAGTACGGGCAATGAAGACCCATTTGGAAATGGAATAGAGGGGCTAACATGAAAAGTTGGACTATTTTCCTTGGGACTTCCGAAAATAGAATACAGTATTGGGGAGTATACAAGATTTGGGGGACTTCAGTCATCTGAACTAAGGCAAAGGACAAGGTTTTCAATGTGCTTCCATAGACTGACTGAAATATTACTTTGAGTGTAAATATCAAATGACCTCATCACAAGATCTGTATTTAAGAAAGAAAGTTCCTTGCATGATATAAAATTAACACACAGAAATCCATTGTATTCCTATACACTAACAATAAGAAAACAGAAAAAGAAATTAAGGAAGCAATTCCATTCACCATTGCAATGAAAAGGATACAATACTTATGACTAAATCTACCTAAGGAAACAAAAGACCTGTATATAGAAAACTATAAAACACTGATGAATGAAATCAAAGATGACGCAAATAGATGGAGAAATATGCCATGTTCATGCATCAGAAGAATCAATAGAGTGAAAATAAGTATACTACCCAAAGCAGTCTATAGATTCAATGCAATCCCTATCAAGCTACCAACGGTATTTTTCACAGAACTAGAACAAATAATTTCACAATTTGTATGGAAATACAAAAAACCTCGAATAGCCAAAGCAATCTTGAGAAAGAAGAATGGAACTGGAGGAATCAACCTGCCTGACTTCAGACTATACTACAAACCCACAATCATCAAGACAGTATACTACTGGCACAGAGACAGAAATATAGATCAATGGAACAAAACAGAAAGGTCAGAGATAAATCCATGCACCTATGGACACCTTATCTTTGACAAAGGAGGCAAGAATAGATAATGGAGAAAAGACAATCTCTTTCACAGGTGGTGCTAGGAAAACTGGTCACCCACTTGTAAAAGAATAAAGCTAGAACACTTTCTAACACCATACACAAAAATAAACTCAAAATGGATTAAAGATCTAAATGTAAGACCAGAAACTATAAAACTCCAAGAGGAAAGCATAGGCAAAACTCTCTCTGACATAAATCACAGCAGGATCCTCTATGATCCACCTCCAAGAATACTGGAAATAAAAGCAAAAATAAACAAATGGGACCAAATTAAACTTAAAAGCTTTTGCACAATGAAGGAAACTATAAGAAAGGTGAAAAAACAGCCTTCTGAATGGGAGAAAACAATAGCAAATGAAGCAACTGACAAAGAATTAATCTCGAAAATATACAAGCAGCTCATGCAGCTCAATTCCAGAAAAATAAATGATCCAGTCAAAAAATGGGCCAAAGGCCTAAACAGACATTTCTCCAAAGAAGACATACAGAAGACTAACAAACACATGAAAAGATGCCCAACATCACTCATTATCAGAGAAATGCAAATCCAAACCACAATGAGGTACCATTTCACACCAGTAAGAATGGCTGAGATCCAAAAGTCTACAAGCAATAAATGCTGGAGAGGCTGTGGAGAAAAGGGAACCCTCTTACACTCTTGGTGGGAATGCAAACTAGTACAGCCACTATGGAGAACAGTTTGGAGATTCCTTAAAAAACTGGAAATAGAACTGCCATATGATCAAGCAATCCCATTGCTGGGCATACACACTGAGGAAACCAGAATTGAAAGAGACACATGGTTCAATGCATGAGTCCAGGTTCAATGCATGAGACAGGGTGCTCAAGGCTGGTGCCCTGGAATGACCCTGAGGGATGGGATGGAGAGGGAGGTGGGAGGGGGGTTCAGGATGGGGAACACATGTACACCCATGGATGATTTATGTCAATGTATGACAAAAATCACTACAATATTGTAAAGTAATTAGCTTCCAATTAAAATAAATTAATTAATTTAAAAAGAAAACAAAGTTCCCCTTATCTTCCACATTATAATTCATTAACATTCCACCATCTCTCCACGGAATAGTATTGTATTCTACCCAATGAAAAAACCAATCTGCTCTGGGTAGGACAGAGTCACAAAGAGAATAAAACAGACAAGGAATGGAGAAGGCAACACATAGAGCAGGATTCTGAGAAGTCTGCTCAGTCTGGCAGGACTGGTTCTAATGAATTTTATAAGATTTTTAAAGCATTCATAAGTTTAATTTAAATAACATCTCTGGTGACAAAAATAATATATGTTCCTTGCTGAAAACAGAAGAGTATTAAGAAAAAAATAAAATCTCCCATAATTAAATCACCAGAAGTTAACATTTTGATATATTAAATTCTGGGCAGTTTTCTCTATTTATATTAGTTCTAATTAACACAACTGGGATTGTTTGGAAACATGATTATTAGTGGCTATGTAATAATCCATTATGTATCACAATTTCAACCTCTTTGGGCATTTAAGATATCTCTCAAATTTTTGTTATTATAAATAATATTGTGTTAAATCTTTCTTTAAATTGAAGTATAGTTGATTTACAATATAGTGTTAGTTTCAGGTGTATAGCAAAGTGATTTGATTATACATATATATGTATATATTTATATTCTTTTTAAAAAATTCTTTTCTATTATAGTGCATTGCAAGATATTGAATATAGTTGCCAGTGCTATACAATAAATTCTTGCCAGTTATCTATTTTATATATGGTAGTATGCATTTGTTAATCACATATTCCTAATTGTTGAACTGTGCTTTTGAACTATGGTGTTGGAGAAGAGTGCTGAGAGTCCCTTGGACAGCAAGGGGATCCAACCAGTCCATCCTAAAGGAAATCAGTCCTGAATATTCATTGGAAGGGCTGACACTGAAGCTGAAACTCCAATACTTTTGGCCACCTGATGCGAAGAAGTGACTCATTTGAAAAGACCCTGATGCTGGGAATGATTGAAGGCAGGAGGAGAAGGGGACAACAGAGGATGAGATGGTTGGATGGCATCACCCACTCAATGGATATGAGTTTCAGTGAACTCCAGGAGTTGGTGATGGACAGGGAAGCCTGAGCGTGCTGTAGTCCAAGGGGTTGCAAAGAGTTGAACACGACTGAGTGACTGAATTAAACTGAACTGAACAACTAGCAATGTTGAACATCTTTTCATGTGCCTTTTGGCCATCTGTAGCCTTCTTTAAAGAAATGTCTATTTAGGTCTTCTGCCCATTTTTTGATTCAGTTTTCTGCTGTTGTTGTTATTAAGTTATATGAGCTACTTGTATATTTTGGAAATTAAGCCCTTGTTCAAATGTATCCCCATCCACTGGTTGTCATTTTGTTTTGTTTATGGTTTCCTCTGCTACGCAAAAGCTTATAGATTTGACTAGGTCCCATTTGTTTATTTTTGCTTTTATTTCTATTGCCTTGGGATCTAAGAAAACACTGCTATGATTTATGTCAGAGAATGTATTGTCTGTATTCTGGTCTAGGAATTTTATGGTGTCATATCTTATATTTCAGCTTCCCTGGTGGCTCAGATGGTAAAAGAATCGGCCTGCAATGCAGGAGATCTGGGTTCATTCCCTGAGTTGGGAAGATCCCCTACAGAAGGTAATGGTTCTTGCCTGGAAAATTCCATGGATAACTGAGCCTGGTGGGCTACAGTTCATGGGGTCCCAAACAGTTGGACACAACTGAATGACTAACTCTTTCACTATTCATCTTATATTTACATCTTTAAGACATTTTGAGTTTATTTTTGTGTTTGATGTGAAGGTGTGTTCTAACTTCACTGTCCAGCTTTCCCAACACCACTTGCTGAAGAAACTGTCTTTTCTCCATTGTATATTCTTGCCTCTTTTGTTGAAGGACAAATCTTGAAAAATCTTCTCTAAAACTTTGCCTGGCTATCCAATTGTTTCCTTAGTATAGATTCTTAGAAGTTAAATGCCTCAATGAAAGGGTAGGAACTTGTTTAAGATTCTCAGTATATTTGCCAAATTGTTTTACAAAAAGATTGTCCCATTATATCTTCCCATAAGCAATGTATAAACATGCCTTTCCAAGAGCACTAGTGACTAGTCGGAGTGTTATCTTGGATCAGCCTCCTAATTTCACAATCAAAACCATCATCTCATTACTTTGCCATCTTTTAAAATATATTTTATCATTTAATACATCAATATATTAGTCATTTGTGGGTCATTTCTTTTTCTTTAAGATTTGTTCATGACCATAGTCCATATTTAAGGCTATGGCTTTTCCAATAGTCATGTACAGATGTGAGAGTTGGACCAAGAAGGCTGAGCACCAAAGAACTGATGCTTTCAAATTGAGGTGCTGGAGAAGACTTTTGAGAGTCTCGGACAGCAAGATCAAACCAGTCAATCCTAAAGAAAATCAACCCTGAATACTCATTGGAAGGACTGATGCTGAAACTGAAACTCCAATACTTTGCCACGTGATACAAAGAGCTGACACATTGGGAAAGACCCTGATGCTAGGAAGGCAGGAGGAGAAGGGGATTGAAGAGGATGAGATGGTTGGATGGCACCACCGCCTCAATGGACATGAATTTGAGCAAGCTCTAGGAGATGGTGAAGGACAAAGAAGCCTGGCATGCTGCAGTCCATGGGAGCGCAAAGAGTCAGACATGATTGAGTGACTGAACAACACAATATGATCATTTCAGGACTTAATGAATGAAATTACCTTTAACATGATTATCTGATATAAGTGAAAACACACAGTACCTGTCTTTCTCTGTCTGACTTTATTTCACTAAGTGTGGAATATAAAATACAAAATGAACAAATATACCAAAACAGAAACAGACTTACAGATACAGAGAACAAAGTAGAGGTTACCAGAAAGGTAAGGATAGGGGCAGAACAGGTGAAGGTGATTAAGAGGAACAAACTACTAGGTATAAAAAAATAATAAGTAACAAGGATGTATTGTACAACATAAGGAATATAGTCAATATTTTAAAATAACTTTGTATGGAGTATAATACGTAAAAATATTGAATTACTAGGTTCCACTACTGAAACTATTATATCAATAATATTTTAAGTTAACTATACTTCAATTTTTTTTAATGTCAGAAAAGAATAGTAACTGTTATAAATGTGAAATTGAAACTAAACCCTTCAGAGAAGTTCCATACTTCTGATTCACCAAAGGGAACAAATTTATGTCATCCTTGTCTTCATTCAGTTATCTTCATTTGCAACAAATTAACAAGCATCAAGTACTCAGATACCATTATATTATATTAGCAACATTGTCTAATACTGATTCACTTGGCAAAGGCCTTTCTTGCAATGCAACCAACACACTTCAAAACAATTGAAGCCACTACAATTGTACATTTGTTAACAAATTTTATCTTAATAATCCATGTTTCCATAATGAATACACACAGAGAGAAAAAATGTATGAACTCACATAAAGTAAATACATGAAAAGTAGAGAGGGATGGAGAGAGGAGGGTTGGTAAAAAGACAGCTGAATTCATTAGTTTCTATAAAATCTAAAAATATTTCCACTCAGTCAAATTTATTCTCTGAAAAATGAAAGTGATGCGTAAAACTTTGCCCACATCACAGAAAACAGAGTCTACATTGGGAAGGAGGAGGGGAAAACACTCGTTGTCAGGAAGTCATCATAGTCTCTGCCAATACCATTATCAGTGACAGCTGGTTTCCAAAAGGGTACCTTCAAGGAACCATTAATCAGAGAATAATGGGGACAACAAAAGGCAATGCTTCTCAACTGTTAACCATATGTTTAGCAATAGATTGCTGTGGTATATATACTATGTGCATGAATACTGTGCTGGGTCACATGTTCTCAATAAATATATGGTATGTGTGTGTTAGTTGCCCAGTCATGTCTGACTCTGCACTTCCATAGACTGTAGCCTGCCAGGTTCTTCTGTCCATGGAATTCTCCAGGTAAGAATACTAGAGTGGGTAGCCATTCTCTTCTTCAGGGGATCTTCCCAACTCAGGGATTGAACCTGGGTCTACTGCATTGCAGACAGATTCTGTACCATCTGAGCCACCAGGGAAGCCCAAATGTATGGTAGATTGTGGTAAATTGATTGCACTAATAGTTCCAGTTTTTAATTCCTTGTATTGATGTCCTTTTATAGTGCTCTCTCCCACTACCTTTGGGCCTGGCCATGTGACATGCTTTGATCAAAGGAATAGTTACAAACTTGATGTAAGCAGAGGCTTGAAAGGCACTCATACGGTTCTGATTTCAGTAGATCTGGAAGGGCTGAGCCCAAGCATAAGCATTTTGGAAAAACTCCTTGGTTGGTTCAGATATGCACTCTTCTTTAAAAATCTCTGACTTAGAACATTCATAAGTCCTGAAAACTGTGAATGCAGTAGTTCAGGATTCTTATATAATCCTAAAACATTAATACCTGAGAGAAGCTTTCACAGAAATGGATTTTTAGATTCTGAAACCATTGAAAATACTTGGTGTTATCCAACCTGTAGCTCTAAGAAATAATATGAGTTGTTTAATCAGGCAATTTTGAGCTGAAAATGCCTTTAGAAACCTAAATCACTTCTTTTGCAAAAGAAGAAGCTAGTCCATCTTAAAGAACAGTGGTAAGGACAGGGCCAAATCTCAGTCCTCTTAGTTTTCAGTTCATCATAGAAAATCTAAGTTTATTTTCAAATGTTAGTTTTAATTTCCTTTACTATTACTTTTTCTCATCAGGCTTACTAATTTCACTAAAGTGAATTAATTTGAGATTTCTCTCCTTTTATATTTTTCCCACTCAGTAGTAGAGATGCTAATAAATGTGAAGCAGTAAAAAAAAAAAAAAA
>SJYV01024482.1:328429-381540 GCA_006410875.1 Neotragus pygmaeus | reverse complement strand
GAGTGTACGAGGAGGTTAGCCAGGACCCTTCCCCACTTCTGATTGTATACAAGCTACCACCCCAAACCAGGCCTCCTTGATGTCAAAAAGGAATTCACTCCCTAGTGATCCACTGCCCCGAACGCCTAGTTTCATTGGACAAAAGGAAGGCAGGAAAGCCCCTTTCTGGTCCCCGACGGCGGCGGGAAGCCAGTGGCCCGAACGCAGGAGAAATGGGCGCACAGCCCCCTACAGGGGCATTCCTGCAGACTCTGTTTCCCCATTCATGACTCCCTGAGAGGAGCGATTGAAAACCTCCGCCGTTTGAAACCGCGGGAGGGCAGTTCATGCATATTCAAATCCCTCCCTTCCAGCGCTAAACTTAGCTGCCACCTTGCTCATTCTGAATGCCTTCCACCTCCGCGAGCCCCGATTATCCGCTCCACCTGTGCCCGCGAGCCGCGCTCGTCTGTCGCCCCCGGGTCTTTACCTCATCAATAAGCACCCCTCGTTTGCCCAAGTCTCCCTCTCCACGGCTCACCCTGGAGTTCCATTCTGCCTCCCTTCACGACCCTTTCCGCCACCCCCATAGCGTCTTCGGGTTCTCACCTTCTGCACTCTCCTAGTAAAAACAGCTAACACTTAGCCTGACCCTAGTTCAACGGCATCTTTCGGATTGCTTACTCCTATCATAATCATGGGGTTGATGCGGTTACCATATGTCCCCTTTTGTTTAAGAAATGAGGAAACTGAGACCCAGAGGGGTTAGGTAACTTGGTCCAGGTCAGAAGCATTTCTTGAACCCTGAACAGGGTGGCGCCTAACCATGCTCTGAACCCTGAAGCCATAATACCTCAGCCCTCCCCTTCGGGCTTTCACCAAAACAACCCATTCTAAGGAGGACACCGAAATGGCCATTTATTCAGGTCCAGGCCCTTCAAGGGCACTTCGTCCTCTCCGAAAGCATCCTTCTAGCCCTCACTTGATTTAAGCTACATGGTTTGTCCTCAGTTGACATGATAAAATAGTTGAATCGTTGCCTGAAAAATGCAGTCCGTAAGTGTGTCATCACACAGAGGAGATACCCCGCCCGGCCGGCGGGATATGCAGACCACCCGGTATCCGCGGGTCCCTCTGGATGAAGCCAGACCAGCGCAGACGAATCAGTTCTGTCAACATCAGCAACGAACAACGTCAGGGCCACGGAGTGCTACCTACATGCCCAAACGATGCCAAATAGCTTATCAATCATTATCTCATTTAATTTCTATAACATCCCTATAAGGAAAACATTAATAGTAGTATTTTCCCCTTTCACAGACACAGAACCCAAGTATCAGGAAAGTGAAGCGAGGGATCCGAGGTCTCACCACCAGTAGCAATAGAGCTAGAACTTGAACCTGTACTTCCGGTGTGCTCCTTAGGGGTTGCACTGCGGCATTGGGGACTTTGCCATGGTCCTCACGATGAGGATATCATGTTTTATTATGTGAAATAGCATCCTTTTAGGAAGGGAAATACTCCTTTCTGAGCTTGGAAGGAGAGAGAGTGGCAAGTATCTATATATTCTGAAATGTATTTATTTTGACAATGATTTATTGGATACTGGCTAAGTGGCTGGCCCTGTGATAAATGTTTTTCATCTATTATTCCAATTTACACCTGAAATAACCCCATGGCAACACTAGTATCCCATGACAAGTGAAGGAACTCCGGCTCCAAGGTAAGTAATTTGCAAAGGGACAAGCCTTGAAGCACGTCTGGGAGCCCAGCTGGGCCTGATCAAAGGTTTGCTTAGCCATCAGGTTTACCTACATCTGAGTGCTACAGCCATGCATTTGACCAAGCTTCCCCTTGTTCAAGGAAGCCTGGTTTATGGCAGCCTTAGGAACCACTTTTCCAAGAACATATTTCATTATGAGATGCATTTCACTCTCACTTTTTGCATGGTCCTGTTCTCAATTTTTCTTAATCCAGTTAAAGTATTGGACCTATCTTTTCTTATGTTATGTACCTAGAAACTGCCTTAAATTCTTTCCGGAAGAAGATGATTGTGCTTAATTGATCAGTCATGTCTGATTCTTTGTGACCCCGTGGACTGTAGCCTGCTAGGCTCCTCTGTCCATGGGGATTGTCCAGGCAAGAATACTGAAGTTGGTTGTCATGCCCTTCTCCAGGGGATCTTCCCAACCCAGGGAAGGAAACCAGGTCTCCCGCCATTGCAGGCAGATTCTTTCCCAGTTGAGCTACCAGGGAAGCCCAAGAAGATGATTATAAATCAACAAATATATTAAATATTAATTTTGAATCCTCATAGAGCTTTTGTCACATAGTAGGTTTGGATCACACCTATAATTTTTGTTCTAACCTCATCCCTGACTGGCTAGAGTCTAAGCTTCTCTAACCCCTCAGCCCTGGGCTTCTCATCATTTTTAGCCACAATCCCACATCTTTTTTTGGTGGTTGCATTGTCTCTGCTAATAAATAATAGCCAGCATTATTAAATGTTTCCCATGTACTTGGCACTGCTCTAATCACTTTCAAGACCTAACTCACTTAGAGTTATGTCATAAGATAGATATTGTTCCCATTTTACAGATGAGGAAACCAAAGCACAGAAGAATCAAATAACTTGAATAAGGTCCCAGAACATATAGGTCATGGAATCAGTACTGCAAACCCAGGTGGTCCGACTTCACAACCTGAATTCCTTAGCCAGATGCTGTGCCCCCAGCCACTCTGAGGGCAGCAGGGCAGCCTTGGTGGGCTGAGTGGACAGAGCCCAGAAGAGGAGGTCTGCAGGAAGCCGGAAGGGAGGCAAGGAAAGCACACCCCCCCGCCCCTCCCCCAAGAGTGGGTGGCCACCCATTGTGTTGATGGCTCAGGCCCACAGGCTTCATCAAATCCCTTTGAGATGCAAGGCTCCCACTCTTGTCAAATTGAACCGGCTTTGCAGATTTCAGTTTCAATCCTGCCAACTTGAAAGTTTTAGCATTTCAGCTGTTTCAGAATTATAAAAGCCTACAAATGCTAAGGTGCTTTTTTTAGAGTTTTAAAAAAATGTGTCTTTTCCCCACCATCACATAACAATCTGAAGGGTTTTTTTTTTTTTTTTTTTTTTTTTTTTCAGATTCTTGCCAAATGTGTATTTTTAAAGATTGCATTTGGCCAAAGACCAGAAGTGGAGACTCTGGGAAGAACGTTGAGGAAGTTCTAAGACACGTTCAGAGGGGAAGCTCTTTCCTCGCTGCATAACCCAAGGTCTGCTGGGGTGAGGCTGTTTATTCCAGCTTTCTGACTCCCTGGGGTGACAGAGTGCATCCCTAGGACACTGACGCTTCAGTGAGTTGGGTGACCCAGAGGACATTTGCACAGCAACCGTGGCCAGGGAAGACCACCGTTGCTGTGTGAAAAGCTTCCGGTTCAGCAACTGTTACCAGGAGCCAGATGGCCCTCAGTGGACAGTTACCACGCCCACTGGACCAGGTGCCAGCTCAGTCTTCACTAATTAAGTGTCGTGTGCATGTGTGTGTGTGTGTTTATCTGTCAAAGACTCTCCCCCGGTGTGAATCAGCTCAATCATCGTTTTGCAGTGTTTCAGCTTCAGACTGCAAACATCTACCAACAAATAGGAGCCTTGCTTTCTAACGAGCTGGAGATGTGTGGAAAATAGAATCACTCACAGTAGTAGGGAGCCACAGATGTTCCAGGGAGGCAGCAGGCCGTGCCAAGCACAGACGGTACGTGTGCCCACGAGACAGGATGCAGAATCTTGCCATGCAAGTGATGCCCACACACCTCAAAAGATGAAGGGATGAAGATGGGTGGGATGCAATCTGGTTCCTTCTTCCAAAGGCCTGGCCTTCTAAACAGCTACTTGACATGACATTTAGATATGGTCCAAGAAGCTGGATGTTTAAATTTGGATAACTGCCACCAAGGTCTTCACTACAAAAGGAAGGGCAAGGTAAGCTTCTAAGGAACCTGAAAGATCTCAGTTCAAATCCCAGCTCCCACACTTACTGAGTGCTCTTGAAAAGTCATTTAACCTTTCAGGGCCTCAGTTTTCTCATCTGTAAAAGGGGTTAATAATAGGGTTCATGTGTTAGATTTTTGTTAGGACTGAATGAGAGTGCAAACAAAGTTCTTGACATAGTACTGACTCACAGCCAATGCTTGATAAACAGTAGTTATCACCACCATCACCATCATTTCTACTCTGCAGTCCTAGAAAGATGATCTTGACTCTGCTGAGTGTCATTTTTCTCCTCTGTACGATGGAAATAATGATGCCTACGTCACAGAGTTGAGTCAATGTTTATTAAATTCCAAGACAGTGCTCAATACATAGGCCCTCAGATTTGTTTCCCTTCTCCCCTGACTAGCCTTGAGTCTTACTAAAAAACATCATCAAATCTAATTGCTGAGAATCAGTATTGGCCCAGCATGATGCAGGTTCCCTCAGGACCTGTAAACTGAGAGGCATGGGCATTGACTGGTCCCCAAGGAGATGATGCTCTAATAGGTAAGACAAGACACGGTGTGGGATGGTTATGCTGCCAGGGAGACCAGGAGGCTTGGAGAGTCTCATGAAACTTGCTCAAAGATGGATAGCAGGTTGGTTTCCAACCCAGGTCATTCCGACTCCAGAGTTTATACTTTTAACCATGACTGTGTGTTGGCTATCACGACAGAATGGAGACAGGTAAAAAGTTCCCAGTTTCTGTTAGTTGCTTCAGTTCTCTGTTTTGAGAAAGAAAAAGAAAGAGAGTAGGGAGGTGAGAAGAGGAGAGAGGGAAGAGGAGGAGAAAGCTGGCTTTGGAGTTGTGTGCAGGGCAAACAAACGTGTTCACCTAGCATCCTGGGAGCTCACTTCTCACTCAACTCCCCTTGAATGAGGAAGTCCTATGTGGAGGTCAATCAAGCTCACGGCTGTGTTCCTCCTTCCCAATAGGAGGCACAGCTTAGCCTGTTCAAAGTGAACATCAAAGGTCACATCATTCTGGGGCTCAAGTAAAACAGTGTCAGCAAAGGCATCCTTGGAAGAAATCCCATATGGTGGTTGAGAGCACAGGTCCTGGAGCCACACAGAACTGGAGTTAGATCTCAGCTACACCATCTACTAGATGGGTGACCTTGAGTAAGTGACTTCAATTTGCTAGGCCTGTGTCTGTTTCTGGAAAGTGAGGATGGTAATAAACAGTATCTGTTTTCTTTTTTTATTTATTTTTAATATAAATTTATTTATTTTAATTGGAGGTTAATTACTTTACAATATTGTATTGGTTTTGTCATATATATGGAATTTAGAAAGATGGTAACGATAACCCTGTGTATGAGACAGCAAAAGAGACACAGATGTGTAGAACAGTCTTCTGGACTCTGTGGAAGAGGGAGGGGGTGGGATGATTGGGGAGAATGGCACTGAAACATGTATATCATATATGAGACAAACAGCCAGTCCAGGGTTAATGCATGATACAGTATCTGTTTTCTATGGCAGCGAGAGTGAACTGAAAGATGCCCACTTAAGGTACTGGCCGATTACGTGGGAAGGGCTCAGTAAATGGCTTTGCTGTTGTTTTTACTGTTCTCAGTGACTTTCCTGGTGGCTCAGATGGTGAAGAATCTGCCTGCAATGCAGGAGACTGCAGTTCAACCCCTGGGTCAGGAAGGTCCCCTGGAGAAAGAAGTGGCAACTCACTCCAGTATTCTTGCCTGGAGAATCCCATGGACAGAGGAGCCTGGCAGGCTACAGTCCATGGGGTCACAAAGAGTTGGACACCCCTGAGTGACCAACAACAATTACTGTTCTCAGAGCAGTGCCCCCTGGATTTTGTGCATCCAACAGACCCATTCTAGAGAGCTTCCTTTCAAACAAATGTCTTGAGTTTGCGTGAGCAAGCAGTATTTTATTTTAATAATTATAGTATTTGCCTGGTAGCCATCTTCTACTTGCTAAAATCTTTCAAGATTTTCAAGTCTGTCAATATCTTTTAAGGTTATAAGTCCATACCTGAATCTGGCAATCTCACCTTTGGTAATCTAGCCTATAAAAATAAAAGCACTAGTACATAGCGACATATGTGTAAGAATGACTAGAAACAGAACAAAACTGGAGGCAAGGTGCTCACCAATGAGGAAATGGTTGAATACACTGAAGTGATTCCATTCTATGGAATATGATATAGCTGTTAAAAGGATTGAGTTAGATCTGTGCCTATTGCCCTGGAAAGAAACCCATGATGTATTCAAGGAGAAAAGCAAGTAGCAGCTAATATCTCATTCAATTTTAAAAATTAAAAAATCCCCCCTGCTTTGTGCATGTATGTGTGTGTTTTGAGGGTGAAGAAGATGTTAAGGAAACATATCTAACTGTTATCATGATTGCTTTGGAGTAGAATAATGTGGAAATAGAGTTGGAATTGAGCAGGGTATATTATTACTACTTTTTCTATGTTTGGATAGTTTCACTGATTACAGTAAATATGATACTCTTGTAGTTTTTGAAGGGGAAACTTAATGTTTGCCTACATAAGAAAAAAAAAAAATAATGGTGTGAGGCAAGCGTGTGTGATCACATAATTTAAGAAAGGATTTTCTTCGCAGCCTAAGTGCCCGAAGAAAGAGGCTGCATCTCTTCAGCATTGTGTGTCTAAGACCAGCAAGGTGCCTTTCTTACCCAGAGGAAACACTCAGTGAGTGTATAATATATGAGTGAATAACACTTAACTCAGCCAGAGTTAGGGGCTCTGGCTTTTCCGTGAACTCACTGAACTTGAAGTGAATTTATATTCAGATGAATCTTCTGATGATGATTATGCTTAACTAATTCTTCACCACAGAGCTACATTCTTGAACTTTTCCTTTCCAGTGGTTTTATCAATGACTCTGTGAGAATCAGAGTGGCAAGCTAGTCAATCACATTGGCAGATGACACTTAGCTGGAAACTCTAGTGCCTTTGCTGGATGAGTTGGGATCCCCAAAAGGACTTCTTCCCATTAAAACCTGCCAACCTGAACAAGATGAAACTTTAAATCTGGGTTAAAAAGTCCCAAGAGAAAAAACATGTTGCTCAAAATGCATTTGGCTAGCTGCCTTCAAACAGTTTTTCCCAGCTTCTTAAAAAATACATAAAAAACCAGAAAGAGATGAAACCTCAAAGCTGAAAAATTGAAGGCTGAAAGACAACTCAATGGCACAGTGTTGGAAAAAACAGAACCAACTGTACGTGCAGTTGGAGACAAAAATGATAAACTAGAGAGGAGAAAAGATAGACTTGGAAAAACACAAGCTTTAAGCAATCACAGTGTTCAACTCTATACCAAAACATTTATGTTTCTATGAAGTGAATGATTTTCTAGGAAACAGAAATGACTCCACAAAAAGGCCTAATACAAGCAAATAACACATGAAAGATATTGTCAAAGAACTACTTTCAAAAAGGCCCCAGGTCCAGAGGGTTTTACATGAAAATCTCCATGTTATTGAGTCTATTTCAGAGCATAGCAAATCATTTTATCAAGCTATCACAACTCTGATATCTAAACTTAACGCAACAGCATACAAAAGGCAGACTACAGATAAATTTTACTGATCAATATAGAGCAGGGGTCTAAATTATTTATTAGCAGATTTATTTCAGCATTATATATCAAAAGTAAAATAAAGCCCCAAAGGATTTATTACAAAAGGCATTAACAGGGTGGGAGGTGGGAGGGAGGTTCAAGAGAGAGGGGACATATGTGTACTTATGGCTGACTTATGTTGATATATGGCAGAAACCACACAGTATTGTAAAGCAATTTTCCTCCAGTTAAAAAATAAATTAATTAAAAAATTTTTTGTAGAAAGATTTTTTTATTAATATTACCACAAAATTTTATGAAATTTATGTTAATTTCCATAAAATAAATTAGGATGACATAAGAGCAGAGTTAAGAAAACAATCTGTTAATGTATGACAAAACGAATACAATATTGTAAAGTAATCTCTAATTAACCTCTAATTAAAATAAATAAATTTATATTAAAAAATGATAAAAAAGAAAACAATCACAATTAATCAAAATAATTTATCAAAGAAACAATAAATTCCACAGGTAAGTTTTCAATTTTTAAATTACATTTCCATTTAGATAAATTGTGATAATTATAAAATCATCTACCATGTAAGTATTGATAGATGATGATTTTCAGAAAATGGTAATGACATGATTTTACATGAGTAGGAGTTTTGATCCTAAATATATGCATTATTTGATGACATATAATATATAAATAAATATATATAGTTCAATGGCTATACATATGTTTTTGCCTCCTGGGAAATCTGTATGCATGTCAAGAAGCAACAGTTAGAACCGGACACAGAACAACAGTGGTAGCCGCTCAGTCATGCCTGACTCTGCAACCCCATGGACTGCAGCCTGCCAGGCTCCTCTGTCCATGGAATTCTCCAGGCAAAATTACTGAAGTAAGTTATCAAAAAAGTAAATAAATTTAAATTGTAAAACAAATTATTAACAAGTCAAGAGAGAAAAAGCTTGCAATCTCAGTAGATATCAAAAAATGGAAACCTCCAAAAAACAATGTAAACCTCCATACCTGCTTAAGATTCTTAGTTAGCTAGACATTGATAGAAGCCTCCCTAGCATGATAAAGAAAACCTTTCTAAATCAATAGCAAAAACCATGCCTCTTGGTGAAACAGTGAAGAGCAGGATTAGGGGAGAAGGAATCACCCCCAGGAGCTTGCTAAAATGCAGATTAGCAAATTTGCATAAACTTGGGGATTTATACCTAGATAAATCACTTTGAGAACTACAGTCCAAAGGCATTTATAGTGAGGGGCAAGGCAAAGTGGTCTTTAAGCACTACCATTGCTGACCATCATCCTCTGGGGCTCAGTCAAAGGGAAGTGAGCAGGAAGAAAGTACATTTTATCTATTATTTGCAGATGTCATGATTGTTTACCTGGAAAACCAAGTGAAATTAACTACAGTGCAACAATAAGAAAGTTCAAGTGGTTTATAATTGCAAATCAATACCTTCCTCACATACAAACTATTTAGAAAATATCCTGGGAAAGGTACTCATTAACATTAGCAACCCAGAATATAAAAGCTACCTGAAAATAATATATACCCAATCAATGCACAAGCTTAAATGAGGAAACCGGCACAATTTCTCTAAAAGACCTTACAGGAAATGTTAATACATGGGAAATTCATTACTTTTTTGTTGAGGGAGATTTAGTGTTCTGAAGATGTTGGTTGTGCCCAAATAACTCTATTAATTAAAATTTTCTTAATATTCCATCTCTGGCAACTTGACAGAATGGTCAGAAAATTCACTGGGAAAAATCAAAAGAACTGAAAACGTACTGGAAAAGAGCAGAGAAGGACTTCGCAGGTGGTTCAGTGGCTAAGACTCCCAATTCAGGGTGCCAGGGTTGGATTCCTGGTCAAGGAACTAGATCCCACATGTTGCAACTAAGAGTTCATATGCTGCAGCTAAAGATCCCGTACACTGTAACTAAAAAAGATTCCCAGTGCTGCAACGAAGACCCAGCGTGCACCTAAATAGGTATTTTTTAAAAGGTAATCAAATCACTCTTAGGAAAAAAAAGCAGCAGCATAATAAGGAAGCACATGCCCTTCTGGTGATAAGAATCTTAAAAACCCGTGGTATTAAGTCAAACAAAAGTATGATAGAACCTCAGAAATAGAAGTATCAAAGTAAAGAATATAAAGTCCAGAAACAGATACAGATTTGTGTGTGTGTGTGTGTGTGTGTGAACTGAATCAAAGAAAAAGGCCATAATTCAATGTGGATGAACTATTTTATAAATAGCTTAATTTGCAGTTTAAATATTGAGGGAAATTGTGTGTCCAAGTTCTTGAGATTCTCTTATCTGCCAACAACAAAGCCAGAAAGAAATTAACATGATGGTAGCTTCCAGGAATCAAGAGTTCAGGACCAGCCTGCAATGAGTCCAGTAGAGTCCTCAGGCTTTTTAAATATGCATTAAACTGTCAGGGTATGTAATTGCAGGGTTAGAAAGGATGGCTGTGGGAACTTCCCTGGTAATTCAATGGCTAAGACTATATGTTCCCAGTGCAGGGGGCTCAGGGTCAATCCTGGGTCAGGGAACTGGATCCCACATGCTTCTATTAAGCTGACATGCCTCAACTAAAGACCCCACAAGCTGCAAGAAAGATCAAGGATACCACGTGCCTCAACGAAGACCTGGCACAGCCAAATAAATACATAAAATAAAGTAAGAAAAGAAAGGATGGGTGTGGGATTTTAGACCCTGTTCCACTATTTACTTGATGTTTGACCTAGAGCGAATCACTCAATTAATCAGAACATCAATTTTCTCATCCAAAAATGGGGCTAATGCACCCAGATCCTGACTCATTCGTAAGGCAGTGAGGGAAATTGAAGTCTATATGAAAGCCCTCTGTAATAGTGAGGTGTTGAGTGATAGTGGACATCTAGTAGCCCCACTCTAATTTAGAGTGGTATCACAGAGAATGGGAGGTGAGAGGCTGCCTGAGTTTGTTACATTGTGGCTCCATCATCTACCATCTGTCTGATTTGAAGAAGGTTCCTTCACCTTTCTGAACCTTGCTTTTGTCACTTAGCAGCTGTGGGTTCTTGAGAAAGTTAACTTATGTTGGTGCTGTTTAATCGCTAAACTGTGTCTGACTCTTCTGTGACTCCATGAACTGTAGCATGCCAGGCGCCTCTGTCCATGGGATTTCCCAGACAAGAATTCTGGAGTGGGTTGCCATTTCCTCCTCCACAGGATCTTCCCTGACCCAGGGATCGAACCCGAGTCTGCTGCATTGCAGGCAGCTTATTTACCACTGAGCCAGCAGGGAAGCCCCAAGTTACTTAACCTCACTGTATTTTGGCTTTCTTCATCATTAAAAGGGTGATATCCATAGTACCTACCCCAAAGGTTGTTTCAAGTAGCAAATTAAAAAGCGCGCATACTGCTTAGACCAGTGCCTGAAATGTAGTAACTGATGCTTCTTGTTCATCATCACAATTATCTCTGGGATCTATGCCTCTCCTACTCCAAGGTTTGACCACATAAACCAGTCAGCCCTTTGGGACACCTTGTCTAGAGTGATGGTTCAGTAACAGACATGGACCTTATCAGAGCCAATGAAATGCAATGAGGTTTACACTTGCTGGGCAAGAATCTCATACTCTTTTGTTGAGTTCAAGCAAAGAAGCATTTAGCCCTGAGAGCTGCTGTTCTGTATCTGTCTCTGAGTCTCCTCCAATCCATTACTCTGAAATGGAGTCAACAGAGAAGAAGCAGAAGAAAGAATTGTAAGAAAAATAGCGTTACTTGTGAATTCAGTACATCAAGCCATACCTTTACTGTCCAAGCATGTGACCTGGTAGAATATCTCTCTCGATTAGAATTGGGTTTTCTGTCACTTGCAATTGAATGAATTCTAAGTGATACAACAGTGTTATTGGACTGTGATGACTTCAAACCAAATGTTCCCAGGTTCTCCAGAAAAGAACAGATTGGGTCGTGTTAGTAACAGAAACTCAGCACTTCATATGTTTTTCATCCTCAGTGTCTGGTCACACAATTATGTATGACAATCCTTTATCCAAATGATGGGCATGTAAAGGATAAAAACAACAATGCCCTTTTCCAATTCTGATTGAGATCATGGGGCTAGAAACAAGTCAAGAGCTTCAAGCTCATGACCTTCAAGCAGCAGCCCCAGGGCTGAAATGGAAATTAACCAGAAACCATCATTTCAAATTTCAAAAGGTCACCATTATGAAAAGATTTTTTAATGTTCACCCCAAATCAGATGATAAGTCAGCAATGGAAGCAGATGGGGTTGAAACAATGGTTTCACACTACTTGCTTTCCACGACCCAGTAAACTCTATCTGTGCCCAGTTAGATTGGCAGTGACCTCCTGATGTTGAAATCAGATTTTTAACATCAGTTAATCTGTCATGCAGAACCTCACTGAATGACCTGTCCAGGGTGACTCTATTAGAATTAGCAGAGGTTGGAAGCTACACATTTGTTTCCTGATCAAAAAGCCTAGCTACATACATAGAGAAGTAATTAGACAAGACAACTCTTATGAGTTCAGAATGAGTGTATTCAATGACCTTCTTAACGCCCCCAGCTGAATGTTAGATGAGAAGCTGTAAACTCAACCTGTTCAAAACTAAACACACCATCTTCCTGTACAAAAGTTGCATCAGTAAGAGGTATCATTGCTCATCCAAAGGTGAAGCTAGAAGCACAAGAATCCCCTGCCTTTATTTTTCTTCACAATTGACAAGCAACAAATAGGAACTTCTGTGGATTCCAGCTTTTACACACCTCCCAAAGTAATGTGATTCCCCATCACCAATAGGGGAAATCCATCATTGCTCCTGGATTATTGCCTTAAAGCTTCTCAACTGGCCTTCTATTCTCCCATCCAGTGTCCGCACTCCATCTGCAATGGGCCTCAAAAATGAAAACTTAATCATGCCAGACTTTTTTTTCTTACTATTCATTCATTTATTTATCTTTTGGCTGTGCCAGGTCTTAGTTGCAGCAAGTAGGAACTTAGTTGTGGCATGTGGGATCTATTCCCCTGACCAGGGATTGAACCCAGGCCCCCTGCATTGGGAGCATGAAGTCTTAACCACTGGACCATGAGGAACATACCTCATATAAGTTTTTTTAACTCTCACTTTAAATTTTCCAAAGGATTCCTGTTGCCCCCAGGATAAAGTCTAACCTAATACACCCTCCCCAGATTTGCATGACTTGGGCCCTGCCATTCTGTACACCTGGCCCACCGATGAATGTGTACCTTCCTGCAACCATTATTGAGTGTTTTAGTTCCTCTGTGGTGCCAGCCTCCAGACATCCATACGTGTTGTTTCCTCTTCCTGGAACACTGCTCCATCCTTTCATTTTCTAACTCACATTCATCCTTCAGTTCTTGTGAGAGTTGTAGTTTTTATCTTGGAAAATTCTTAGACCAGAGAGGCAGCTTGGTAGTTAAGGGGAAGAGCGATATGGTCATATCTTTTTAATTCTAATTCTGTCTTGGACAATAGCTGTGTGGCCTTGAATCAGTTACTTAACCTCTCTGTGCCTGTTTTCTTACCTGTAAAGTGGTGATGAAAGCTTTGATAAATGGATTAAACATGATCACATAAATGACTTGGCATAGTGGCTGGCACATAAACTGTCAGACAATGTTAGATGTTATCATTATTTTACATGCCATACATGGGTGACTCCAAAGGCTCTGTCTTTGGTTCTGTTCAATCCTTTTCTCAGCCTTCTTGGAGGCTACTATTCTCATCCAAGTCTCTACGCTTTGCCTCTGATGATTTGCAAATGTTTATTTCCAAATCAAACTTCTTTCCAAACTTCTAGTCTCTTACCAGGGTTATTGCAATAGCACTCCCGCACCCGCTCCCTGTCCCACTCTTTCATCTCTAAAATCTGCCCGCATGACACCTGACTGTAATTTTTAAAACATTAGCTCACATCGCATTACTCCTCTGCTTAAAATCCTTCAATGGCTTCCTATTATCTTTCGATCAGGGCTATCAACCCCCGCTCTGTTGACACGTAGAACTAGAAAATTCCACTGTGGGGGCTTTCCTGTGCATTGCAGAGCATTTAGCAACATCCCCTGATGCCAGGAGATGCAGGAGTACTCCCCCACACTCCTACCAAGTCGTGATGACCAAAAATGTTGCAAGACATTGCCAAATGTCCGTCCCATGGGGAGCAAAATTATACCATATTGAGAACCGCTGCTTAGATTAAAATTTTTATAATTGTCAAGGTCATTTCTGAGTCACATGCTCATCCAGAGGGCCAGGCTGGAGTCAGTTCCTTTCAAATCACCTGGACAGAGGATAGAGTGATAGGGTGACATGGTAACCCCGAAAAGAAAATCAGAGTACTGTTACTAGAAGAAGTAGGGTGGATGTGGGGCTGGCAAAACAACACACAAGCAGGAACAGCCGTTTCTGGAAGCATCCCCAAACCTTCTCTGATTTCCCATTTCTCTTTGCTTCCCAGTGCCTAGCACTGGCACTGGGCACAAGAAATACTTGTTCAGTGACTGTCCCAGTAGGCCCTTCCAACACGTGGTCTCCCTTAATTTGAGGTAGAAGACAATTTATCAATTTAAATCCTTACCCACAGAATCCTGAGGACTCACAGCTCAGTTTTCCTGCCGTCTGCTTTGTCTCACATGTAAGGAATCATACCACAAATCCCAAGCTTTCACTTCTTTGTGAGGACATGGCTAAGCTTTGTCAGTGTTTGTGAACAAAGACACAAGACACGGTGACTCCTTCGGGCCCTGTCAAACTTGATACCAGCAGGGTTGCATTTTAATCAAAGACACCTCTTTCAGCGCCTACTGAAATTTCACATTGCCTCTTACATCCCAGTGATGGGGGAACAATGGCTGAGCTTAGCCGCAACAAAAGAGGACTCAAAAACAGAGAGACCAGAATGGGCCAAGGGACCATGTTTTAGATCCCAGCGGAAAAGACAAGCCAGAACGAGAAGGAAAGCTTCTGACAAAAGCGTGAATGTGGCTTCTTTAGTTTCTCTCTTCGACCACTTGAAGTTGGTCAACAAGAGTAAAAGTTTATCTATAAAGAGATTCTTGTGTGTCTTGGTCTCAGGACTCCTATTACACTTGTGCACATTATTGAGATATTTTTGTGCATTAAATCTAACAGAATTTCCTGTATGAGAAAATAAAACTCAGAAAAATTCATACTCATTTGAAAACAATGATAGACCCAATTGTGTGCGAACATAAATAACATATTTATATGAAAATAGCTTTATTTTCTAAAACAAAAAATGTGAGAAGAGTGGCATTTGGTTTTACATTTTTGCAAATCCCTTTACTGTCTGGCTTGATTAAAAAAAAGAGGTAGGTTCTCATATATGCTTCCGCATTAGATCTGTTGTCAAAAGTTTTGTTGAAATATATGAAGAAAACCTAGCCTCATACAAATATGTGGTCCACAAAGATCAATGAATTTGAATAACCTTTGAAGATGATCAAGGATATCTCCTTTGATAGTACGCCAAAACTCATCAAGCAGTTTTTTTTTTTTAATGGCCAGTTGCAATGTGGAGTTTGAAAACATATGCACTAACTTTTTGTGCTCTAGTACATTAAAATCCATGGCTCTTTCTAAGCCTGTATTTTGAATGAATCATTTATCCAGGGATCATTTTTAACATCATGCATTGGTCATTCGGGAAATATCAGCTCATTGAGTTATACAAACCTGCCAAATTCGGCACATTTCATTACAAATAGAAAAAAAAATTGCATTCACTTATGGGGGCAGATAAAACAAAACTGTAATTTTACTTGCAACCTTGAATTTTTTTCCTTGGCAATAAATACTGTCAGTTGCTTTCCTTGAAGTGACAGGCTCACTTAGCTCATTTTCGAGAAAATGTCTGCCAAATACCCAAGTCTGAATAACCATAATTTGCCTGTCAGTCGTCCTTTCAAGTAAATAGGGTGTTTCATGGGGGAAAAGCAACTAGCTCACAACTCAGTGGCACAAGCGCCTTTGGTGGAGACCAGCGGTGGCCTTTGGCTTATGGTGGAAATGCTTTACCTGTCCTTCCCATGTGGTTACATACAAAGTGAAACTAGCAGTATCTTTCACTGGGAGTGCGTGGTGGTGGTGAACACAATGACACCTGGAACCACTTGGAGCATTGCCATTATTCCAGACCCCAGGAGTGTTATCCATCTTTGTTTTTGCATTATTTGTGCAAATGTCAATACAGCGGAAAAGGCAAATCACATTTTATTGTAACTATGAAATAGTTTTGACTTTGCAGACCCCACGGAATGATGTCGGGAGGCTCCGTAGTTAACAGAAGACATTTTGAGTACTCTTGACAGCAGCCTTAAGGATATCAGTTTTCAGATTTAAAAGACCCAGAGTTGAATCTCACTTCTATGACCACTCACTAGTTGTGAGAACCTGAACAGTTACTTCTCTGAGTTCCATTTGTTCATTGGCACGTGTGTGCTAAGTTGCTTCAGTCATGTCCGACTCTTTGCAACACCACAGACTGTAGCCTGCCAGGCTCCTCTGTCCATGGGATTCTCCAGGCAAGACTACTGGAGTGGGTTGCCATTCCCTTCTCCAGGGGATCTTCCCGACCCAGGGATTGAACCTGAGTCTCCTGCATTGCAGGCAGCTTCTTTGCCATCTGAGCCCATTTGCTCATTGGTAAAGTGGGTATAAATACCCCATAGTGCTCTTGAGAGGACTAAGGGAGATAATGCATACAAGTACTCAGTATGCCCTTGCTACTGTTATTTATTAAGTGTTAATGGTTCCTCACTGTGGCTCAGTTGGGCGATATTCTAGAATACATATTCCTTGATGTTTTGACCACATACATCAACCAGTATGAAAGGAATCAAGTCCAAGATATATCACCAAAAATCATGAATTTTGTTTCTCGATAGGGTCTGCATCAGCTATATCATTGGCTTTGCCTCAGGGAAGCAAAGACTGAAAATTCTTGGGGACTAACAGTACCCCGGTAACTATAGCCTGGGTGAGTCCTTGCTGTTGGCAGAACAGTGCCAATGGGCAGATTTTGTCTGATCTGCTTATCACAGGAGGGTGGTAACAGCCCACACCAGGTTAGTACTTCCGTGTGCCAGGCACTGCTCTCAGTGCTATACAGGGACTAACAATACCCCGGTAACTATAGCCTGGGTGAGTCCTTGCTGTTGGCAGAACAGTGCCAATGGGCAGATTTTGTCTGATCTGCTTATCACAGGAGGGTGGTAACAGCCCACACCAGGTTAGTACTTCCGTGTGCCAGGCACTGCTCTCAGTGCTATACAGGGACTAACAATACCCCGGTAACTATAGCCTGGGTGAGTCCTTGCTGTTGGCAGAACAGTGCCAATGGGCAGATTTTGTCTGATCTGCTTATCACAGGAGGGTGGTAACAGCCCACACCAGGTTAGTACTTCCGTGTGCCAGGCACTGCTCTCAGTGCTATACAGGGACTAACAATACCCCGGTAACTATAGCCTGGGTGAGTCCTTGCTGTTGGCAGAACAGTGCCAATGGGCAGATTTTGTCTGATCTGCTTATCACAGGAGGGTGGTAACAGCCCACACCAGGTTAGTACTTCCGTGTGCCAGGCACTGCTCTCAGTGCTATACAGGGACTAACAATACCCCGGTAACTATAGCCTGGGTGAGTCCTTGCTGTTGGCAGAACAGTGCCAATGGGCAGATTTTGTCTGATCTGCTTATCACAGGAGGGTGGTAACAGCCCACACCAGGTTAGTACTTCCGTGTGCCAGGCACTGCTCTCAGTGCTATACAGGGACTAACTCATCAAATTCCGGAAGCAATCTTATGAGTAATAACCACCACTTTACAGATGAGGAAACAGACACAGAGAGGTTAGCGGATACATCCAAAGTTATGTAACTGCATGCGGTTGACCTGGGATTTGAACCCAAGTAGTCTGACTGTAGGAGCTGAGTTCTTAACCACTACCCTGTACTGAGGAAACAGGAGAAAAAAAAGAAGGCGGAGTGATTTTTCCAAAACGTTCCTTTCCTAGCCACAGGGCTTCTGTTTAAAAAGCCTAATTTTGCTCTTAAATGACCTGTTAGAAAACTCTTTGAGTCAATCAGAAACTCCAGGAAAAATGAAAACTGTAGCAAATAATACATGGCATGATCTTGAACAACTAGTTGAGTGTTAGAAAGGAGACTCCATAAGGACATTTATCTTTGAATGACTCAGAGATTTCAATGACATTGAAACCATAAAGAAAAACATGTAATCCTAGAAAACAACTTAGCTTTGTATCAAAAACTGTCCAGATAATCATAATAATGTTCATTTGTTTTTCAAACTCCAGAATCAATCTATAGCCCCAGCATGGAAGACATTAGCATATTTATAGAATAGAATGCAAATGGAGTGAATCTTGACCATGAAAAAGTCCAAATATAACTGACAGACATGGGTGGGTAGGAAGGAGGGTATATGTACATCCTCATTCTGCAAAGTGGGAAGTAAAGATGCTCTTCCCAAGGTGGCTGGAAAAAGAAATGAAGATTAATGTTATTTTTAGAAATTAGAAAGATAATCAATACAGAGGGTAGAGTGAGTTAGCTAAATCCTTGCCTATTATGGCAGGAAGTCAATAGATTATAAATCAAAAAATGTTTATAATATGTTTATCAAAGAAGAAACATACTATTTAGAGATGTGGATGTAACCACCAATGGAACTGAATCAGAAATGTTTGTGTTTTTTTTTTTTTAAAGCTTGCTCTAAGGAGTAGTACTTGAGGTGGGGAGGGGTGAAGCCCCTTGAAGTACATGCTTGTCATTAAAAGCCCTTCTGTATGATTTAATTTTTAAAAATAGTGTGCATGATTAAATATCTTAATAAATTGTAAGATACCATTTTAAAGCTTTTGAGTAAATTATGAATAATTTGAACTGGAAGAGAAAAATATATGCTTTCTAATCTCCTTGACATGGTAGACCAGAAAAAAAGGGAAATAATATTTATTAGAGATTCATGAAACTGAAGTAGCAATAGTTTGGGAGTAAGGGGATGAGATTGCCATAAGAGCCCGGGGGAAACCTTGCCTTGTCTATTTTATTTTAAAAGTTGATATTGAGGATATGTTTTTCTATCACTTTTATATTAAGGGGTTTTAATGAGGAAAATACAATAGGAAAAATATGCCACTCAAAAGAATGTGACAAAAATCAAATGTCCAAGATTATTTGTTTTTAAAAAAGTTCAAAGAATTTAGAAAAAGAGACAGATGTGTCATCAGTTAGTCTTCATGGACCTTTAGGTAGACTGTTCTTCTGTTCTCTTTCCCCTCTGCTGAAGGCTGACAAGCCACAGGCTCTGAATTCATTTCTACTCCAGCCCCCAGCACCTGGCAGAGGTCAGTTCTTTTCTGTGTGCCCTCCACAAGTTTTTTCGTGCATTTGACAAATGTGTTCTGGACACATATTGTAGGCCAGGCACCTTGCGGGCACACACACCCTAAGAGAACATTGCTGTGACAGTGAATAGTCCCCTTGCCTCATCCAGGATCCCCTGGTTTGTGTGCCGGGAGCATCCTGAACTGTTCATCTAGGTGCACTCAGCATCTTTCCTACACAACTGTGAGCTTACTGAAGATGGGAACTTGTCTATTTTCTGCTGAATCCTGGGCACCCAGAACAGTGTCTGGCACATAGTAGGTGTTAAATAAGCCTCATAGAGCAGGAGGCAGACTGGAGGTTCCCTCAAACGCAAGCCACTTACTTCGAAGTGTCTTATTGTCTCTCCAGGCTGAGAAGAGGGACCAGAGCACAGAGAAGATGCCAGCCTGACGGGGATAATCTGTGAGTCAGGAAGGGGTTACCCAACAGGAATGATGACTCCAAGAGCTTTGTAAGATCCGGAAAGCATTAGAAACTTCCGCATCATTGTCATTTCGTTTAAACCCCATTTCCTCACAATGATAAATACGATGCTGAAAACAGTGAGGCACCGGGGCTTGTTTTCAGGAGAAGAGGAAAGAGGAGGCCAAAGAGATGCTATTCCACTGTGCCCAGTCTTAGAGAAGCATGAGGACCAGGTGGGGTGAAAGTTTTAAAGGTTAAAGCTGAAGTTCTTGCCTGGTGGAAGCAAGAAAGGTCACAGTTCAAAGTTCTGTCAAGCAGCAAATAATGCAGGTGAGAAGACTCAGGTGTGGCAAACCCAAGAATACATCATTCCTGGGATTCAACTCTTTCAGGGACTTCCCTGGTGGTCCAGTGATTAAGAATCTGCTTTGTAATGCAGGGGATGTGGGTTTGATCCCTGGTCAGGGAACTAAGATTCCACATGCCTTGCAGCAACTAAGCCTACCCACTGTAACTACTGAGCCCAAGCACCACAGCCAGAGAATCCGTGTGCCACAACTAAGACCCAACACAGAAAAGAAGTAAATTAATTAAACTCTTCCAAAGACTTCTGGTTCACTCAACATCCAAGTTCTTACTACTCCCTTCCGACCCCCATCTCCCTCACCTGTTCTCTCTTCCTCCTCACTCATCCTGTTCAGACACACTGCCTTCCTGGCTCCTTAAACACCCAGGGCTCATCCCTCCTCGGGGCCTTTGCACCTGCTGTTCCTTCTGCCTGGCAGGAACATTCTTCCCACCTGACTTGGTTCCTTGCCTCTTTCAAATGTGGGGCTAAACGTCACCTTCTCAGGGAAGCCAACCTTGACCATGCTGTTTACAATTTCACCCTCCTCCCCAACCCCATTCTTCTGCCTGCTTTAAGAGAGTTTCGAGAAAGTCCACGGTCTTGGGCTAAGACTCTTCATTTCCTGTGCTCAGCCCCAGGGACTCCAACTGGAAAATCATCTTTGGGGGTGGCCCAGAGTGAATTTTCCTTGGTTCAGACCTTATTATCTCTTAGAACCCAACCCCTGCCATTTCCCCATGGCTCAGAGCTAAGCCATCACTCACCACAGAGTGAAAAAGCAGAAAAGAGCAATTATGATGCTGTGCAGCAGGCCTTTGACTCAGATTAACATCATTGCCTGTTGATTTGATCTTTTTCTTTTTCTCTAACCACTTAAGGCATTTTGATTGCAAGCCAGATTCAGCTTTGGTGAAAAGCAATATTTTGAAAAGCCGGGACGTACTTGGTAGTACATATTTGAAGACATTTTAAGTAGATAAACAGCTAATTGGTTCTGCCGTCCTGTGATTTGCAAAGGGTCAGAATGATTTGTTGTAAATATGCATCTGTATTAATGGCTCAATGCCAAAATCAATTTCCACGGGTGACAGTAGAATTTTGTAATAGATGAGGTGATGGGAGACACCTCAGCTGTTACCCATGAGGTTTTGAGTCACTTTAATTTAACAGGTAGGTATTGTATTCCAAGGCAGCTATGCATGATGTTGAATAGCATATGCTGCAGAATATAGAGTGGTGGAAATTCCATTTCCTAAATATGCAGGTAACCAAATATATACAGAATCTGAAGCACAAGGAATAGAAACAGTGCCTGCCGGATCTGTACACAATATGTCTCACACAACATGTATTTTCTTTTTTCTTTCCCCAAGTTTGCACCCAGGATATGGAGGGAAATTTTAAATGAGACGGTTAAAATATTATGGATCATCTTTGAGGGGAAAAAAATGGAAAGTGAGCTATGGACAAACAATATTGAGATCTTCAAGTCAGACTTGCTCAAAATACAGACTGTTGAATTACCATTCATTGTGGCAGGGATTATAGGATATATTATTTTAAAAGTAGTTTGTAAGCACTTAATGGCACAAAAACGATTGTCAGGGATTAGCATGGATTCACTCAGAGAAACTCAAGGTAATGAAATTACTTACTCACAAGCAATAAATTCAATGTATATTTATTAAGCATCAACTGTGTGCCAGGCTCTTGTTCTAGGCAGTGGTTCAGGGAGATGTGGTGGACAAAGTGTCCGGGAGACCTCCCTAGTGGTCCAGAGGTTAAGAATCTGCCTTGCAATGCAGGGTATGCAGGTTCGATCCCTGGTTGGAGAATTGAGAACCCATATGCCAACTAAACCCATGGGCGTATGTGCCACAACTAGAGAGAAGCCACAGATCTTGCATGCTCCAACGAAGACTCGATGAAGCCAAAAATAAACTAGCAAATATTTTAAAAGGAGGAAACATATGTTATACATGTTATATGTTACACATGATCCATGTGTGATATGTTACATATATGCTATATGTTACATATTCTCCAAAGAGCATAACATATGTGATAGATAACATATGTGATAGTATTTCTTACAACATGAAAAGTAAAAGGTGGATTAATGGTGTTGAGTCTTGCTGCCCCAAGCTCGCCTCAGCAGTCCATTGTGAGCTTACTCACACTCAAGGTCAGTAAGAACTAGAGCTGGTGGTACAATAGTCTTTGGCAGGTCTGATGTGACTCAGGTGCTCTTCAAAGATGACTTTGGCCTTGGGTGCTGCGTGAGAATCAGGCTGCAGACCCTAAGTACCAGAGTTACCCAAGTCAGACACCTTGACTCCTGCCTAACACAGAGTGTAAAGCTCAAAGAAGTCAAATAATTGATGTGCCCAAGTCTAGTCCTCAGGAAGTGGGACATTCATGAACCTAATGGCACTCTTAAGTTTGCAAACACCACAAATTCAATGTAGAGGATGCAAGAATCTCCAATAGTTTGCTCATCTGCCTCTAGTCAAACTCTGGAAAAGAAACAATGCTCTTATTCCAAATGCTTGGGGTCGCCTTTTTATTTTTTTCAATTTACCTTTGATTCAGAGGTGGTGTTTCTTCAGAACCTACTGCTACAATATCTCAGTCTCACTAACTCTACCATATCTTTCCCTTGACCCTGCTTCTGGTTTTGTAACAAAAGTTGGCAAAGGCTGGTTAATTATTTTTCACCACAGTTCCATTTGTTGAAAGGTTCAGAGCCATGACTAACATCCAAGTCTCCTGGATACAGGAGTGGGAAGGTTAGATAAGCCCAGCCCACCAGGCCTTGAACCTTATATTAAGACAGTACAGTGTGGAGATTAGGGTGAAATTTCTGGTTCAAGTCCCAGGCCTGCCACCACCTAGCTGGTGATCGTCAATTCTCCAAGCCTCAATGTCATTATTGGTGGGAGAGGCCTGCTGGTTGTCCACAGGGCTATTATGAGAATCAGTTCCTTGTGTTTATACTAAGTGCTTAGCCAAGAAGTTCAGTTCAGTTGCTCAGACATGTCCGACTCTTTGAGATCCCATAGACTGCAGCATGCCAGCTTCCCTGTCCATCACCAACTCCCAGAGCTTACTTAAACTCATGTCCATTGAGTCGATGATGCCATCCCATCATCTCATCCTCTGTCAAGCAGGCCAAGCAGGTAGAGTACAGTAATGAAAGGCAACACAGGGTGGGATTGGAATTCCAGTTCTGCCTCTTACTAAGCATTTCCCTTCTGGGTCCGCATCCCTTCATTTGTAAAATGGGGAGAATAGCAATGGCTACCTTCTGAAGAATGCATAAGGATTAAATAATGTTTGTCAAGTGCTCACTTATAGCAGTGCTTGGTGTAAAGCATGTGTCTGTTAAATAAATAAATAAATGCTCAGGAGTTAGCCCCTAAATGAACGCTCAATCTGCTCCAGTAATCGTAGCTTCGTGCACGGAAGGTGTTCATTAAGTGTTAGCTAATTATTATTTTACTATTTCCTTGGCACTTCTTTCTGGGATTCTCATGACCCATTCTGTCCTTCAGCAACTTCCTTAGAAGCATCTTCCAGGGTCCACATTGACATCTCACCTGCTTACCAGTCCCAGAAGGAAGGGCAGACCTACCCTGGAAGCAGGCCCTTTTGTGGGACCCACAAACCCAGGAAGTAGCCCACCGATGTTGACGCTCCACCTTGCTAGGAGCTATCTAAGCCAGAGAGCTTCTAGCACCAGACGTTTCTGTTCATTTGCATCGTTTTGGAGCAAGCGTTAGTAGACTTCAAAATGGTATTTAAATCCTGAATTCTTTCTCCTCTTCAATTCTGTTTTTTTTTTTTTGGTTGTTGTTGGTCTTGTTGTTTTTTAATTTTCACAAGTTCCTGTGATCCATGGGGCTTCCCTGATGCGAGCCATGGTCACGTGGTCATGCTGTGAGCCTGATCTGAGCGATGGTCAATAATCTGCCTGCAATGCAGGAGACCCAGGTTCGATCCCTGGATTGGGAAGATACCCTAGAGAAGGGAATGGCTACCCACTCCAGTATTCTTTCCTGGAGAATCCCGTAGACAGAGGAGCCTGGTGGACTATAGTTCATGGGATCAGAAAGAGTCAGACGACTGAGCAACTAACACTTTCCACTTTTTTTCTGATCCTTGCCCCATAGTATTAATGTTACTTAGAGGGGTTCTGTCAGTTTCCCTCTTTATAGTCAACCGGGGTTTCTCTGCCATTTCTTGTGTACTCTTGTGTCTTCAATCACCATCTATACCTAGATGGTTCTAAGTATCAACCCAGGTTTCTTCTCTGCCGTAAACTCTATATTAGTGATTCGTAACACTAGAGAATGAAACTACTTCTAAAAAGTGCCCATTCATATAATGTTTTTCACGGAGTTTCATAATCATATGAACTTTATTCTTGGAACTATATGGATGAGCAGCTCTGTCTAGATTTTCAATACCATCTGCCTCTTGTGGACCTACTTTCTTCACCCTCACTCACCCAGCAACCATGTCTGATTGAGTCTACTTCAGTTTGCATCTAGGATCATTTTTTTTTTCATAGCCACCAGAACACAGGTTACCAGTTTTTTTCTCTTGCCGGCTCCAACAGATATTTTCCCCTACATACGTTGGCAGGTGCTCTCTTCCTTAGATAGCATTAGAGAGGGGAAGATCTCATTGACTTTCTTCCAAACTTTTCATGGCTCAGAAGAAGGACAAGGACTGCCTGGGCAAAAAACTAAGTGAGAGTTCTTCAGGAAAGAAAAGAGGACAGAATGCCTGAATACCTGATCAGATGAACAGTCTATGATAAAGGCAACATAGCACCCGAAAAAAAGAAAGAAATTCGACACTCTTGGGAATACAAAGGGTACTTCTCGAAATAAAATGTTATTGTAGCTTCCTACATATCTCTGCAGTGAGGTATAGCAGGGATTGGCAAACTACTTTTTCTTAAGGGCCCAGACAGTAAATATTTTGGGCTCTGCAGGCCAAGCAGCAAAATTGAGGATACTATATAGGTATTAACATGACAGGAAAGAAAACAAATTTCCATAATTTTAAAATATACAACATTCAGAGTTATATACATGCTCAAATTTGAATTTCTTTTCATTTTTATGTGTCGTGAAATATTTGGGGATATTGTTTAATTTTTTCTGCCATTTGAAAATGTACAAAATAGTCTTAGCTTTTGGATTGCACAAAAATAAACCATGGGCCAAATCTGACCCATTGGCTGTAGTTTGACAACTCCTGAAATATAATTAGGTATCATAGTACATACATAGTACATCATTGAGTTTTCAACTTTTAGAATTTTAGAGACAAAACGTGATGACATATTTCCTATTTATTGATAAGTCTCAACTAGGTGGCATATAATGAGGCAACTGCTGTATTTTGGCTTTCAACTGTATTATGTCCAATCCCTCATTTTCTTAGTGATATTTTGGGCAGATTTCATAACTTTCCAGCCACTGCTGGTTGTTAAAACTTGCAACTGCATACCTGGTTGCAAGCTATTTCCTTACTCTTCCCTCTTTCATTTGGGAGTAAATTCAGTATGCTGTGGCCAAGAACAGGAAGAAAAAATGGCCAAAATGCTGCTTCATTCAGTGGGTGGATTTGCAAAGCATTATTGTTCATTGCTACTGTTCCTCCAGCTAATAATGATGGTCAGATTCTCCACACGCAGGAGTCAACACATTGATTTCCCATTAGAAACATGTGCATTGGTTACTGGAGGCCCTCTGGGCCTTCCACTGCAACTTCCTTCCCTGATGTGAGATACCTGAGTCTGGCCAGTCTTTGCCACCCCATCTTGGCTCCCATCACTGGTAACTCATACCTCTATGCTGCTGGACCTGCAGTTGCCCCATACAGAACCCTTAAGCTTTTAAAGGTCCTCCTCCTCCCTTTGAATAGACTCAGTTCTGGATCAACAGGCGTGGTTTGGGGAGTGGTGCATGGACTGACTCTTAATCCCTGTTTGACCCCTTGGCCAGACAGCCCTGTGCAGGGCAACAGACTGCAGGGCAATCTTCCTGAATATCATGTAGCCCTGTCTAGGGTCTAACTGGCTATTCTCTTGGGTGGAATATGGACAAAATGGCATAAGCTCTCAAGTATCCACCATAGATCCACTCAACTCATAAGACCTCTCCCTTCCAAACAGGCCGCCCCACTTGCCATTCTCTCTCTCAGCCCTGCTCTTGTCTTCTGACTTCCTTGCTAAAATATGCATATGAACAGATGAGCAGTTGTGTTGCCTCAGCTAGTATCCAATCCAGGACTGAGATGCCAGCTGCCCTCAGTCTTTACAATGATTCTTCTTGGAAGCCACAGGTAACTCAGTGGGGAACTAAAAGTGCTGAAGGAAGGGTTGTAGTATAAGAAAGCAAAATCATTTGTCCTAGAAAATGCATCTTGTCTAAAAGGCAAGAATCAAGGACTACTAATCAACATATTATTTAGAGGTATGAAGGAACCATAAGACAAAAATTAAGAAGAAAGAAACAGGTGAAAGTGCTTGCTACTTTTGCTTCCTTGTTGTACAGGTAAAGAAACTCATGCTCAGAGGTTAGCAATCTCTGAAGTCATATAGCCAGAAAATGGCAGGATTCAGGTAAGAAACCAGGTCTGCCTGACCCCAAAGCCCCTGCTATTATCTAATATTCTTTGGGATCTTCCATAAATTACTAAAGGCCCATTTGCTTCTATATTGAAAAATGGGCTCTCAGCAGGGTCATAGAATGAGGGGGAAAAACAATCTTGGAGTTTTGTAGGCTTCTTTATAACCTCAGAAACATTGGTTTTATTGGGAATACTTTCACATGTTGGGGTAGAATGTTCAATTGTTAAAAACATAATTCTCCTAAAATACACAGTGAGCTTATGTCAAATTTTATTTAATTCATCAGTGAAGGGAACCAGCTGAATGACAAAGCTGGCTCAAAGGAAGATGTTATTTTTTTTTTAGATGAAAAAAACTGAAATCATATTGTTAAGTTATATATAAAACTGGTTAATGTCCTAGGGAATGGGCAAATTGTCCACAACATTTGGAGTTATGTCCTCTAATGAACAGAAACTATTTGTATCTCCACTGAATGAAAAGATAAATGTATCTTCCCAAGTTTTCTACAAGTAAACATCTAACTATACAGCTAGACCTGAATCTATAAGAAAATCTAGGTCAAACAAAGGTACACTTCCAGGGAATTAGATGACCACTTAAGTAAGCTTAAGTAAGGACCACCCCATGGTCCACGTCAGCAGTGGAGAGGAATCCTCAGGCTCCAGACGAGGACTTAGGAGCCGGCCCCGACTGCTAAGGAATCCCCAGAGGCCCCTTGCAACTCTCGTGGAGCCTGGCCTTTCCGAAGGGCACAGGGGTGGGTCCCTGGAGTCCCCGACCTAACTCTATCACATTAAGCATTGAAAGGGCATACCCATCTCTCTGCCTGATTTCTTGTTGTTGTTTTTTTTCTCCATATGTACCGGTAACTCACACTAACCATCCACACTACTAGCCCACATTGATCACCCAACCTCGGATTGCAGGTCACTTGCCTTTGTTCCAGTCCAGAGATAACATCTCAAATGATGAAGCAAAAAGTATATCTGGGCTATCTATTTTCTCAGATAGGTAGAATGCTACAGTCAGAAGGTAGAAGTCTGGATTTGAGGTAGAAAAAAGAACAATTCTTTCCATCGAGAATGGCATAGCTGAGAGTAAGATCCGAAAATATTTAACCACCAGTAGGACATAAGATGGAGAAGGCAATGGCAACCCACCCCAGTACTCTTGCCTGGAAACTCCCATGAATGGAGGAGCCTGGTAGGCTGCAGTCCATGGAGTCGTGAAGAGTCAGACACGGCTGAGTGACTTCACTTTCATTTTTCACTTTCATGCATTGGAGAGGGAAATGGCACCCCACTCCAGCATTCTTGCCTGGAGAATCCCAAGGACAGAGGAGCCTGGTAGGCTGCCATCTATGGCGTCGCACAGAGTCAGACATGACTGAAGCGACTTAGCAGCAGCAGCAGGACATAAGATGAGCCAATTAGAACTGATGCTTCCATAGGGCTGGAACAAGATCCTGATGGCCCTGTTGGGGATGGTTTTCACTTTTTACTTAGTGGATCTAATGGATGTTCGAGAGGTTCGAGGAAGGGCTAGTGATGGGGCTTCGGTGAGGACTCATTTTATTGGGGATACTTTCACATGTGGGGAGTATACTGTTCACATTGTCAAAAACATAATTCTCTTAAAATACACAGTGAGCTCATGTCAAATTTTATTGAATTCATCAGTAAGGGGAACCAACAGATACTATTTACCAACAGATGAGGAAGTATTTCCATGTTTTAGCATCTAGTATGGCTATATAAGCATCTTCTGGCTGAATGTCAGTCATGCTCACACCTCAGCCTCTGCCACTTCCCCAAATCCTAACCTGCCCCCAAACACAGTCATGGTCAGTCTCTCCCATCCTGCCTTAAGACTCCATCCCATTTCTCTCTTTTGTCTGCCTCTTGGATTTTGAGATCAAGGAAGAAAAGTGGAGAGAAAGGAACAGGAAGGTCAGGAATAGGGAAGAGAGTTCAGATGCATTCTGCACCCACATTTAATGGGAGGCACAGCATTAATCTAGGGCAGAGGGGCAGAAGGGACTACTTGGTACTGTTTCTAAGCTCTAGAGATAGAGTGGTGCCCTCGGTAGACAAGAATCTCCATCCTTATGGAATTTATATTCTACTGGCGGGCAGATAGGAGATGTGAAAATTGTAAATTAATATAGGTTAAAGCACCTAGAATGGACTTGGTACATAGGAAGTACTCATGTCCTTCTCCCATCCCTGTCCTCAACCACATCTTTGAAGCTTCCCCGAAGGCTTCTGAATACACAAATAAAGCTGGAACCCCATCTGGCTGAAAAAGTCAACCATCTGGAGATTTGGAAATATGGGGGAACTTCTAATGACTGGCTAATTTTTTCCCCAGTTTTTCAGCCAGATGTTTGATATTATCCAGGCCCATCTGTAGCAGAAACATCAGTTTCTTGAACTTCTTTTTCATAATTTTAAGTTCCCTATCCTAAAATCTGAAGTGGTTTTTTTTTTTCTTAGTAGCAACTTTATAATGAGTTGAAAAAGTGATAATTCACTTAAAAAATGAAGGACAACTTCATTAAGAAAAATTTCTGAAATTAGGACTTAAAGGGCCTTTTAGATCATTTTCAGGGCTCCAAAGGCAACCCATAGGTCAAATGCAGTCATAAAGTGAGTTTGGTTTGGCTGGCACTGTGTGTTTAAAAAGTTAAGCCAGTTGCCCACATTTTAAAAGTCAGAAGATTCAACATCTGGCTTTTTACAATTTGGAGTATTGGGCCAAGTTTGGTGTCCATTTTCCCAGAGTAAAAATCAACTCAAGCCACACAGCAATTGTTTCCAGTTTGCCACAGTCCCCGCCACTCTTGGTTGCCACCACATTGAAACCAAGTCTCAGTTCCTGGATATCTTCTCATGGGCTTCCCAGGTGGCACTGGTGGTAAAGAACCCGACTCCCAGTGCAGGAGATGTAAGAGACATGGGTTCAGTCCCTGGGTCGGGAAGACCCCCTGGAGAAGGAAGTGGCAACCCACTCCAGTGTTCTTGCCTGGAGAATCCCATGGACATCTCATATGCACTGTTACTCCTCTTCTCACAGCGATATAACTGAGCTAAGAGGACTGTGAAATACTTGCTTCACACTTCACATTACTTGCCTAGTCCACAGGGACGTTTGGATTTGTTTCTTCCTAATCTTACCTGAAGCTCTCTCTATAGAACTGGGTGAACTGAGGTCCAAAGGAGGAAATAACATACACAGTTCACATATACAACTGCTGTGTGTACTGACATACACAACTGCTAGAGATAGGAATGTGATTAGCACCTGGGAGCATCCTTCCTACTAAGCCTTTCTGTTATCTAAACACATCCCTTTGATTATATCTACAACTTCAAGAGGTTTCTTAATGAGAGAATCACATATTGAACATGTTCTCATTCAAATTCACACGCCGCCATTGAAAGCACACAGCAGGTCGGGGCACTGCCTCGTGAATGCCTAGCGTGCTTTCCAGCTAATGAGTCAGGCATTTGTTCTGGCTTCTCAGTGTGGGTGTCTCTACATAGGTCGATTGGTTTTTCATTCAAACAGTGTCCTGTACTGCCTCTGAGTTTTTGCCTGTCTGGTGGCTTCTACACCCCTGCAGCTGCTGCACAGACATGGTGGGATCTGGGGCTTCTGAATGGAAAAACCCATATGTTTGGGCTCTCTCACAAGCTAATATTTGTACCAGTAGCAACCTATCCTCTGGAGCATGAATTAATGTTCTCTAGCAAGAGCTAGGTGGAGCAACATGGCTTAGGTGAAGTAGCGTCTGCTGAGTTTAGGTATGAGACCTTGGGCAAATTCTATAACTTCTCCTGGCGTCAGTTTTCTCGTCTGTAAAATGAGGCTAATACTTATACCCACAACCCTGACAGCTTTTGAAGATGAAAGGGTTAATTTTTCAAAGTTCTTAGCACAATCCTAGCACATAATAAGTGCTAAATATGTATGATGTTCTGCTGAGTTACAGAAAGGAAAACTGGAAACATCTCTTCTCTCACTTGAGAGATGTGATCCTTCCTAACACACATGGTTATTCCCAGACCCATTGTAAATACTCAATGTGGTTTGGCATTAATATCATACATTGTTTGGAAGACTTTCAGAAAATTAAGATTCCAAATGACCTACTGCAGACCCACGGAGGCCAAGAATCTAGTTGTGGGGGCCTTATTATCTACTTTCTAAAGCTCCCTATGTGATTCTGATGACTGGTTAAATCTGGAAACAATTAATGTAGTTTTCTTATACTTGAATATTTTTGGTAGTAGACAACTCATAACCTCTGAAAGCTTCTTACTGAGGTAGAACCTGTTTTCCTCTAGCTCCTAATTTTATCCTCTTGAGGCCACATAGAACATTTTGAGTCTCTTTTCCATATTACAGTCCTTTAGATATTTGCAGACAGCTGTCATGTTCCTCTGGAGCATTCTCTCCTTCTTGTACGAAATAGCCACATTCTCTCATGACTCTTAAAATATGGATGCCCTCTCCCACCCAGTTATCCTTTGACAGTTAAAGGGCCAGAAAAATGAAGATGCTGAGGCTTTGGAAGACAGGAGATTATGGAGCAGGAGTTGGCTGTACACCTTCTTCCAGCAGAAGATGCATGCTGCCTACTGCATGTGTCTTCCCATGCAGAAAGCAGATGCTCCTGCAAATTCCTTGAACACTTGATATGTTCATTGCATGAAGGAAAATCTTAGCTTCAGATTTCAGCCAGGTCTATTTTGGTGTTGATTATATGGGTGAACACATAGCTAAAATTTCATTGTGATTCATTAAAGTTTGTGCAACGCACTGTATTAATACTTCAAAAATGTAAAAAATAAAATACCTGGGTCACGTTGCAAGGAGACTGCAAGAAAATTTTCTTAGAAGAATTCACCTGACCAAGAACATATCTTAGAATAATCCAATTTCTTCTTGATTCAAATCCTCACTTCTCCCAATAAGCCCACAGAATGCCTGGGTGGGGTTCCAATTCCTTGTACAAACTGTGGGTGTAAGACATGATGATGGAGATAAGTGAAACCATCAGTTGAGAAATTCTGAGCAAGGATTCAGGAATTTTAGGACCTAATGAGGGAGGCCAAAACTGGGGTTTAATTGTGTATTCCCAGATTTATATCAAAGAGGCAGAAAATTTGGAAATAAATGAAACATGGTCTACCTATATGCCATTTTTGGCTTGGAAGCCACCTCAGATTTTTTTATGTCATCTTTAGAATCACATAGGCACCAAAACATCCACCAAATTGCAGCTTTATAAAGATGGCTCAATTCCTTATTAACACTGGAAAGAGAATTATGGCATTTCCCTAAGGTAAGTGACTTCACCATATCTGACCACAAATAATCACAGATATCAGATTTGTGTCAGTGTTTAGGAAAGAATTCCTGTCAGTACATTGGATATAATAAGACTCTTGGATAGTGCTAATTCATGAACACCTATCCTAAATTAATCATCTACCAGATTAATATGCTCAGGGTTGGATAAGTAAATGTCTTAGCCAAGGTCACATAGATAGTTTGCAGCATTACCAAGGTCTTCAGATAGCAAGTGCAGTAATCCTGTTGCATTTAAAGTCATCCTTTCCTACCTGGGCTTCCCACCAGTTGCAGATTTGCGGTGGAAACAGAATCAACTCTAGTAGTTCTACAGTCAGGAGAGCTGTTGTTCAGAGTGTCAGATCATGGGAGAAAGGCCAGGGAATGACACAATATTACACTAGCAAGTGATGTCATAGCATGATTTCCTAAGCAATTTACGTAAATGCAACTTCTCAAGAAGCCCTGACAAATGCCAGCCAGTGGGAATGCAGGCATGGAGAACCAATGGCAGGCAGGGGAGGAAAACACACAGGAAACACAGATTTCCTTCCTCATCACTATGACAAGCTTCACAGATTCCTCAGAAGCCTGAAAAAACTTCCTTCTGCCCCTCTAATCCAGTTCCTTCCCTCAGGCACACAGTCTCTAAAGAGCTTTGATTTCCTTCTCTATTTGTCAATTTACTGACATCCAGGCATTGCCCAATGATGCTGAGAGTGACTTCTGGTATTCTGAAGGCAAGTTTATAGTGAGACAGGCTTGACATTCTAAAATTGGTTTGTCCTCTTCATTGTAATTTAGAATGAGTCTTCAGTTTTTTGAATGAGAAGTGGTATGCTGTGATTCTTGAGAATCAGTCTTATGCAAATGTCACAGAAATATATGTTGGCTTTGCAAATGCTTTAGGAAAGAAGACAGGTGGACACTAAATACCAAGACTTCAGTTTTGTTTTGATCCCAAATGGAGAAATATGTATTAATGTTTTCATAAAATGTGTGTGTGTGTGTGTGTGTGTGTGTGTGTGTGTGTGTGTGTGTGTGTAGAGGTTCATATAGGTTAGTCTGGAACTGATTGGCAATGGAAGTTCATGAAAATATCTAGGTAGACCAAACTCAGAAGAAACTGATAAGACTATGTTGTGAAATCAGGAAATAGCTGAGAGTGTGCCAGGCTAGGTCATAATCAATCTCTCTCTCCCTCTGCTGCTTTCCCTTCCTTCCCTTCCTCTCCTGTCACCTCTTCCCCACTGAAATGCAATTTAAGCAGAGCCAGAGACCCCATCTCAAGCCAGAGATCAAAGCAAAGTAGTTCACAATATGCCTGGGGATCTTAGATTTGAAGACTTTTCTCAACTGCAGAAGCTGCCCGGAGAGCCACAAAATCTCATCTCATGAAGCTCATACCAAAAACAACCGACAAGACCCAACCCTTTCATCCCACACTGCATTAGTCTTTCTTGGAACAGTCTGGACATCTGCAAATTCTCGGCAATAATTCGAACTATCCTCTTTCCCCATCACTGCCTCCGTCTCCCCAACCACACACTGGAATAGCAGAAAAATCAGAAACTGGATTGTTTGGGGCCATTGAGAGGAATTACTAAATACCTTCTAGGCAGCAGGTCCTCCACAGCCCGGAATGGGTCATTACTTCTTCATTCTTCCTGCTGGTTTCATTATCACTTGTAGATTTAGTCCTGCACACACCTCTGGAATATAACCAGTAGTCCGTGCCCACTGCAATGGTCATTAAACTAAAAGCTGCGAAGGCTCCCACAGTAGTGATCAACATCTGGACTCCTCTGTCACACATCCTCATAATTCTTCATGGTACTCTGGACGGCTGGGCGATGGAGAGGGAGATTCAATGCCAGAGGGGAAAAATCACTCTGCAGCTGAGTAACCTAGGACAGGCTCTTCCAAAAATTCGGGTCTCCTTTTGTCGGCATCCACAGGGACTTTGGGAAAGCTGGGTTTTCCTGTCTGGAGCTCTCTCCAGTTCCCTGGGTCGCCTATGGCCCTCGGAAGGGTGCAGGCTCCAGGGGGTTGGTCCACATCACTGCTGCCTTCTGAGGGTCCCTGGTTTCCTTTCATTCCTCGGGAGCTTGGTAAGGATGAGGGTCCGTGCAGGGCATGGCTCTGGAGCCTGGAGCTGCCAGCTCGATCTGAGATGCGCCTGGCTCCTCACAGCCCCGGGAGACTCAAGGCAAAGAAATCCAGAGAGGACTATGTGTGTGTGTGTGTGTGTGTGCGTGCGTGCGTGCGTGTGTGTGCGAGCGCGTGTGCTGGGGGTGAGGGCGGATGGCAAAAAATAGCACTGCTGGGAGGCGAGTCGCTGAGAAGAGTGTTCATTGCTTCCCCAGCCTCCCAGGAAAGCTCACCGCCTGCTCCCGACACCCCCGCTCAAACTGGAGAAAAGACAGTCCTGGGGCGGGGGCCGAGAGGTTTCATCGGAGGGCAAAGGTCCGCGGTGCTGAAGGGACAGCTCCCGGCCTGTTGCCCCGCCCCCGCTTCCCTAACGACCAGGCTTTAGGTCCGTGGTGCTGAAGGGACAGCTCCTCTGTTGCTGCTGCATCCCCTCCTTCCTAACGCCTGGGCGAGAGACCTGGGGTACCGACGGGTGGGTCTTCCTCCCGCCCCTCCCAGGCCAGCCCACCTGCTCTTCTCAACCTAGCCAACCCACGCTCCGCGCAAAGTTTCGGGAGCCCAGGGCAGTCAGCGCCCCGGCTCCTCAGGAGCGCTGCAGCACGACCCGGTTCCCCCGCTCCCCGCTCCCGGAAGGGTTAAGGAAAGGGGAAGGGGAAAGGAGCCTGCAGCGCACTCTGGCGCTCTCTCAGCTCCCACCCGACGCGGCATTTCCCCCGCCACCAATGAGCCAGGCAAGTTTGCCTTTTGCTGCGGGCGCCGCTGGAGCCCACTGGGGAAGACCGAGTCTTCTTAAAGGGACCGGCGACTCGGGGCAACGGTTCTATGGCTCACTTGGGCGGGCAAAAAGTGTTATCACAGGAACATCTGTGTATAGCCTGTCTCAACTTGGTTCTCCAGAAAACAAACCAATATGTCTACCCTCCTTTCTCTGGAGCTCTGGTTTACAGCGGAGACAACGTGCTCAGATCAGACCCGGAACTGTTCATATACATATGATCATGTATTCCTAAAAGACAGAAAGAGCCAGAAGTATGTAGACTCTGTTATGCACATATTAGGGATTTGGGCCCAGGGAGTGTGAGATATTGATCTCCGAACACACATATATTTTAACAACTATACATTTTGTGGGTGGTGGTGGTGATGGAGTCAAGGTGGGAGAGTCTCTGAAAATGTCAGATTCTCTTCAAAGGTCCCTTGGATGATCATTTGTTAACATCTTTGTCTAAGTTAGACAGGAAGCAAGTGAAGTTAGGTCTGCTTTCCTTGTTAGTCCAAAGTGCAAATGTTGGTGCACACCTGAAAGCTAGTGGGACTCTTCCTTGGAAATAGTCATTGTTGCAAGCGTTAGTTGCTCAGTCGTGTCCAACTCTTTGCTATCCCATGCACCCAGCCTGGCAGGCTCCTCTGTCCATGGAATTCTCCAGACAAGAATACTGGAGTAGGTAGTTATTCACTTCTCTGGGGGATCTTCCCGACCCAGGGATCGAACCTGGGTCTCCTGCATTGCAGGCAGATTCTTTACCATCTGAGACACCAAGGATCATCGTTTAATTCAATTAGCTTTTTATCACCATGTGTTCTGGCATATACTTGAGCATGCAAAGTAGACTAAGTCCACAGAATGCCCTCATTATTTCTGTTCTGTGGCATGATGGGACAGAGACCCAAAGGTCGGGTGTTTGGAATTGAGGCTGCTTGGGTTGTTTCTGCAGTCCCTGAGTTGTGTTCATAACCAGCTGTCATATTTGAATGTTATTTAACTGGACAAAAAGATAATGGTAGGTAATCGGAGACACATACAGTCCCCTGGTGACATTTCTGTCTCTCTGTCTGAGAGCTTCTATCCAGAAGACCAAAGAGCAACAATTCACGGAAGAGTTCTCAAATGCAGCTCATGACTTCTTGGTGACTCTGCTACTTTGTTTGCATGGTTTTGGTCTTAAATTCACTTAAACATTTGGTTCTTGGTGTTAGATATACCTGCACGTGCATGTGTAGATTTGAATAGTAATAATAATAATAATAGTCATCATGTGATTGTGTTTAGACGTTTACTTGTGCTGTGTCCAATTTAGCTATGAGTTCTGAATGCCTGGGGAATTTGTTGTAGAAGTAAAGCAGGTATGTATATATATATATATGTATTCTATATGTGTATGACAGTACCTGCTTACAGTGTTATGAGCCTATTTGCTGCAAATGCATAGCTGTATGCATCTGTGGGTGTACATGCCTAAGTATAGGCGTATGTAGGTTTATGCACCTACATAGACTTACTTGCATATGCATGTGTCGTGGATCACAAACACTGATTTGTAGGCAGGAAGTAAAAATACTGAAAGCTTGCCACATAACCAAAATGGAACAGATAAACTTGGGGCCAAGACCACACCTATCCCGGAAGAAAAATAGGAGGTAATGGGGGAAAATGTACCAAGCCTTCTATAAGTTATTTATCATTTTTCCTTTCCTGAAATGAAATTTGCCTGTCAATAAAGCTTCGTTTGTGTGTGTGTGTGTGTGTGTTTTTAAGGAAAAAGCCCTATGTTAGACGGAGATGAAGATGGTCTTCCCTGAAAGGGGTTGTTAGATTAGTGAAATTTCCCTTCCCGATCTCAAAAACTTAAATAATATGAAATAATAATGACCAAAGCAACTACGCCAGGATCTGTTTTCACCCTTCCTCTGATAGGAGTGAGAAAAGTCTTTTCCTAAAGCAGGATCACGTGATTTACTCACAGTAAAACAACAGCAGCCCTCTCTCTACCTCCGTGGTCTGTACACACAAGGTATGATTCCCAGAAGGTCCCAGACACACAAGGTATGGTTCCCAGAAGGTCCAGGAGAATGGAACCAAACATCCAGGCAAGCTGTGTGGGGTTGGGGAGAAGGGTCAGGAGCTCAGGTAGATGAAGGTGATGGTCACCACTCAGGATGTGGACAGTTCTGAAGGAGAGAAAGGGATCAACATAATGAGAGTGAAAATGTATACTGAGTTTTTGGCTTGGTGAGGCAGACTTCTCCCCTGCCTCTCCCCTCCCCTGTCCTCCCCACCCCAGGTCCAAAACTGATCACAGATTAGTTCAAAGCTGATCACAGAGTATGGGAAGATCTGAACTTGTGTTTGGAGAATCAGAACACCTGAGTGGAGTGGGAGTGCAGAGGCAGGAAGGCCGTCAGTTAGTTCCTGATGATGCCTCCCCACTTACTAGGGGGTGACCTCATCCTTTCATTCAATTGAATGTGTAGGTGTGTGTACATGGGTGCGTAGAATCTGCTTCTAAGCCTAGATGTAATTGCTCATTTCTTAACACTAGAGGGCTCTTTTACTAGATCCATCAGGGACTCAAGAGATTCAAAGCACTATCTTTTTATAAAAAGTGATGGAGCCAGGCTCTTTCTGTGTTTGCTGATGACCTTTTTTGATCCTACTAATGTGGCAGGAGACCAGGAGGCACTCAGACAGTTTGCAACTGATGTTTGAGACTCTTATTAAGGCTTCGGCTTCTTTTTACCAGCTTCCTTTGGATTCTTAGGGGTTTCTGTGGTGGCTCAGATGGTAAAGAATCTGCCCACAATGCAGGAGGCCAGGATTCGATCCCTGGGTTGGGAAGATCCCCTGGAGAAGGGAATGGTTACCCATTCCAGTATTCTTGCCTAGAAAATTCCATGGACAGAGAAGTCTGGTGATTGGACTCTTAGCTAGTCAAGTAGCTGGCAAGGTACATCTGTATTTTTTTCTGTTCTTCCTCTCCTAGGTCAGAATTACCCTCACCTCAGGAGGTGAGGATAATTTCAGGGCCCCTGAAAGTGGTTGTGTCATTTAGGAATGAGTACCAGCAGCTGATTCAATTCAATAAATACTTTGTGAGTACCTACTATGTACAAAACATTCTGCTTAGCAGTTTGAAGAATACACACATATGGTTCCTACCTGCCCCTCAAGAAACCTAGTATAAAATAGGGGATATTTTGCTAGTAAATTTTGGCTGTAAATAGAAGAAACTCATTGGAGTTAGTTTAAGGAATTGGATTTTTGATATAAGGATATGGTGCTGCTTCAAGAAATCTTTAAGCAAAGACATTATCAGGTCTCAGCAAGGAGATAAAACCGGGGAATAAAGGCCATCAGGAGTCTTGACAGTCACTCTATTTTTCATCTCTGCCTCTTTCCATATTTTTAGTTGGAAAAAGACTATTTTGCCTTCTCTATTTGTTGATCCTCAAGATGGAAGCTAGATTTTGAGGTTTTATGTCTCCTCTATCCAAGAGATCCACCAAGACTCAAAAAGACAGTTTTAGTCTCAATTAAAAACTTTCAAGGGGGACAAACTGATTGTGTCGCGTGCCACTTTCCAGCCTGACCTGCTGTGGCCATGGAGACGGGGTGATGGTATGGACACAGCTACTGGGACTGGCTCCTGTGAGCTGAGAGAGGGACAACAATTCTCAGAGTAGGAGGAACTTTTGAGACCGCTCAAAAGACTGAAAAGTCCACGTGATTCTCTTCTGGGGCCACTCTGATGATGCCCAGGGGTTCAGCAGTAAAACATGATCATGAGTGAGAAGGCAACATGTTAGGGTGTAAGGCTCTGAAGGTATTGGAGCCTCTGCCAGACTTACAGCTGGGCTGGGTGTACCCTCCAGCTTCACCTTTGTCTATGCCCTTCTTCCAAGGAACATAAGCTGAAAGAGAAAAACTCGTCTGTGGTAAAGTCACCCACATGAATGTAAGTTAAGGAAATGGTGAAAACTAAGCAGATGTGGACCGAGGGTGCCCTGTCTGCCATCCCATAATTCCCTTTTATGTTCTCACATAGTCTAGTAATGGGTTTGTCACTTCTAGATTCAAAGTGTGGAAAATGAAATATGGTTATAAAACACATCTTCATGTTATTTAAACTTTAGCCTTACTGACCTTCTTTGAGTAACCAAAATGCCTTATCCTCTTGCACTCAAATACTTGAAAATTAAATCCCTCCTATCTGTACCTGTGATAGGAGTTGGATGGTTGGAGGAGGGAAGAAATGGTGGGGATGCAACATCCTGGTATTACATAGAGAATAGCCAAGGTATGCCGTTGATAGCTGATGGAAGCTCTAGAGGTTGGAGTATGTCATTGAAAATTATGAAGGGAATTAATATAGGAACCATAAAAATTCAACAGCTGTATTTGGAGTGGGCTTTCCTTGTGGCTCAGCTGGTAAAGAATCCACCTGAGATGTGGGGGACTTGGGTTCGATCCCTGGGTTGGGAAGATCCCCTGGAGAAGAGAATGGCTACCCACTGGAGAATCCATGGACTATTAAAAGAGTTGGACATGACTGAGTGACTTCCAAGTTAAACTAAGGTGACACAGATGGTAAAGAATCTGCCTGTCAATGCAAGAGACTCAGGTTCAGTCTCTGGGTTGGGACAATGCCCTGGAGAAGGGAATGGCAAGCCACTCCAGTATTCTTGCCTGGAGAGTTCTATGGACAGAGGAGCCTGGTGGGCTAAGTCCATGGGGTCACAAAGAGTCAGACATGACTGAATGACTTTCATTCACTCGCTCAAGACAGAAAAGTTACCAGCTAACCATGGTAACTTTGGGGGAGAGGAGCAGGAGTGGGACCAGCAGCTGCATTTCCTGATAGCCCCTTTGGTCCTATTTGATTTTCAGAAAATCTTGAGCATGTATACTTTGATAAATGAAGTCGATTAAGAAATAAATTAAAACAGTAAGTAGCATGCCACTTGTCCATCTCTTCCAGTCACCTCCTGCTTTATCGGTATAGAAATGCCAGGTGTTTCCTGTGATTCACCCAACCATTCCCTGGAATGCTCTCCCCCGAGACATCCTTCTTATAAGAAAACATTTATTTAGAAATAATTTTGAATTCACATAGAAGTTACTTCCACCAGATGTTCCTTCTCATGGCTCAGTCCCTCACTTCATTCAAATCTCAGCTCAAATGTCGCATTCTCAGAGAATCCTTCTTTAACTGCTCTAAAATAACACCTCATTCTTCTCTCTGTGCTGTCCCTCTGCTTTTTATTTCTTTATAGCATTTTTCAATATCTGACATCATATTATATACATATATACATATGTTCATATGTATGTATAGACATCTATGTGTTTATTGCCACCTCCTCACTAGAGCAAAAGAATTCCCATCTAAATTACAAGACCTTGGGTCAGTGCCCAGGATATCGTAGGCACTCAATCAGCATTTGATTAATCAATTAACTTAATAAATAACTATTACATTTCACACACCATGAAAGGCACTGGTAAGTTAATAACAAGCAAGAAAAACTTAGTTCTTGATCACTTGAAACTCAGTCTAATGGAGAGAACAGAGATAACTGAACAAACAACAATTGAAACGGATGCTGTTAGTATCCCATAGATGCCTAGATTCCCTTTGCTAGATTGGTGTGTTTGTAGCCCCTATCTTTCTACCCCCTCTGCCAGCTCTTGATTGTCCCTTCTTGGAAGAATCGCCCTTAGCTGATAGGAACTGCCTCTCCAAGGGATCCCTACCCTAGGGACAGCCTACAGTCAATGAGTGGCTGATAGAGGGATGCAAAAGTCTTTCTTCTTGCCAAAGGCAGAGAGAATTCTGTGGTGCAATTTATGTTCCAGAGTCCTCCATGGGTCAGGCCAAGGCCAGATTATACCTGGGACCACACCTTCATTTGACTTTGTCCCCTCTCACTGTGTTTCTCAAACTTGAGTTGTGCCTCACTTACAAGGCTGGTTAAACAACAGCTCACGGGACTTTCCCGGTGGTCCAGTGGCTAAGACTCCACACTCCCAATGCAGGGTGCCTAGGTTCAATCCCTGACCAGGGAACTAGATCTCACATGGCACAGCTAAGACCCAGGGCAGCTAAATAAATAATTTTTAAAAGTCAGCTTACTGGTTCCATTCCCAGAGTTTCTAGGATGGTTCATGGGATCTTTCGTTTCTAGCAAGTTCCCTGGCAAAGCTAATACTGCTTCTCTGGGCAGTCACAGGTGGGCACTCACTGCCTTTCTGTATGCTGGTTCCCATACTCTGCTAGGTTTTTCTTAAAGGACACTACTTCTAGAATTTACCTGCATATAACTCCTTGCTTCAGGCTAAGCTTCTAAGCAACTCTACCTAAAACATCGACAAAGGCTGGTTAGCACTCTGTTAGGGGAAGTGCAAGTTAGGGCCAATTCATGTCACTGGAGGTCATTGGAAAAGGCTTCACAGAGGAAGTTCCATTTTAACAGAGCCCTTAAGGATGAGTAGCCAAGGAAGGATCAGGGAAAACTGTGTTCCAGGCCTTTAGATTGGTATGTGCAGTGCCCTGGAACATAAAGAGCTTGAGGGAATGAAAGGAGTTTAGTATGACTGGAGTCTGATGTGGCATTAGTATGGCATATTCTTAATGCTTGTATATTATGTACAGAGGAGATGTTTGGCCATGAATGCTCTTCCAAAAAATATTACAAATTTATTTGCTTTTTAGAGGAATTATTTTGTCAACTATATCCCAAGCTTGGGTAGCAACCTTTAGACTAGGACACCTCTAAAAACTAAACCCCTGAAAGATTCTTGAGTCCAAGAGGAAGCTTGTTTTCCACAAGTTGATAAGTCCAGGCAGAGAGATATGGACAAAGAAGAATCTTCCAGAGGTCAGAGAGAAAGTAATGGAAAGTAACAGATAAAGGAGTTCCACCTTGTTAGCCAAGAAACTTCTGCTATTCCCAGAAAAGAGAAATTTTGTTATTCTTACTCAGTTGGGTTGGATAATTTCTATGAACTTGTGGGTGCTCTATATACCTGCCTTTGCCTTTAGAAGAAGCTCTTAATGTTTACTTGATTCCACCTGCAAAATTAAATAATGGGTGAACTGGTAGCAAATGTGTTATCTTTTAGTTTAGACCAAGAGAAGACACACCCATATCTGTTGAAGAAGACTACAAATTGCTCAGAAATCCTAACCTCTCAATGGATGAGAGTTTGTGATTGTTTCCTTTGGGAGAATGTCAGTGTTCTATATATGGAAAGACATTTGCTGGCATAGAGGTGGACTGTTGCAGAGGCTGCTAGTTGCTTCCGTAATGACCTTTCTTCATTTCTTTTCAACTAATAAAACTCCAATTGTAGTTGGGGATGCTCTTTGTCTACTTGAAAGAAAATCACATCTTTCAGTTTTCCTTGAAGAGAATAGTGATCACGTGTCAAAATTCTGACCAATAAAATGTAATTAAAGTGTTTCGCATACCATAGCCAAAAGGTGTAAACAACACAAGTGTCCATCAACTGATGAATGGATTAACACATGTGTTCTATACATACAGTGGAATATTATTCAGCCATAAACAGAAATGAAGTTTGGATACATGCTACAGCATGATTGAACCTTGAAGACATTATGCTTAGTGAAATAAGCCAGACACAAAAAGACAAATATAATACCATTCTGTGCAGAACAAATACCTAGAATAGGCAAATTCAAAGAGGCAGAAAGTAGATTAGATGTTATCAGGGCCTGAGAGGAGCGGGGGATGGGGAGTTATTGCTTAACAGTTAAGAAACTGTTTTGTGTGATGAGATGTTTTAGAAATAGATTTTGGTGATGGTTACCTAACATTGTGGATGCAATTAACACCACTAAATTATACATTGAAAAGAGCAAACTTTATGTTACATAAATTTTACCACATTTTTAAAATGGGAGAAAAAAAGTTGTTCTGTAGTGTGTAAAATCTCCTTCAAGGGAGCTGGTGGTCAGACTTTACAACCCACAGTATGCTGTCCTTACCTTATATTTCTTCCTGCATGGAACTGGAACTCAGTTTCAGAGGTTGACCAGATGACTTGTTACTGGAAGGTAACAACTCCCAATCCTTTCCTCCCCCACCCCCCCAAAAGCTTCTGATTAGAGTTGACAGAAATCCAACTCAAAGGGTGTACAAAAAGCAAGAGCAATCAATCAGTGCCTGTGACTTAAAAGCACAAAAGCAGATAAGCTCATGAGCAACTGAATCCAAGTCTTCACACAAATGGCATCCAGAGTCTGATTTTCCTTCTCAGCCCTGTCTCCCTCTCCACCAGCTCTGTCCTCAGCCTGGCTCTCTTCCCATGTACAAAGAGCTCCTGGCTGGCCTTCTACCAGCTGAGCAACCCAAGAAGAAATAGGATATGTCTCAATGAACAGTTAAAACAAATGTCTTGGGGATAGTTTCTCATTGACTCTTTTGGTTCAGATCTACCTGAATCAATTGTAGTAGCCAGAAAATGAGATTCACTGGTTTTCAGGTCTGTGCTATCATTCTGCCTCTCGACACACAGGGAGGAAGACCAAATCAGTTTGTGTGAACTGAGAGTGGGTAAGGGGCTGATTCTTCGAGGAATTTGAGGGTACTGTTACTGGAAAAAGGAAGATAAAAATGAGATGTTCACTGTGCACTACAGATAGGTATATGCCAGACCACGCAGGGCCGTTTTGCCACATGAGATCATTCAACAAACATCTCTCAAGACCAGGTCTTCTGTAGGCACTGAGGATGCAGTGGTGAGCAACACAAATTCCCTGCCCCCAGGGAACGTGCATTCTAGACGAGGGAGACAGCCAATAAGCACATAAGCAAACAAACAAACAAATGAAAAATCGTGATAAATACTGTGAAGCAAATAGTGATAAGTACTGTGAAGAAAATTAAATAAAATTGGGTAATTCGATAGGATACACAGTATGGGCAGTGGCAGAAGGAATTCTTTAAGGAACACAATCAAGGAGGGTATTCCAAGGAGGTGGCTTGAGCTGAGAAAAATCAAAGTTGGAGAAGGAGTCAGCCTGAAGAAGAACCAAGGAAATTGTTCCCAGAAGAAGGATCATCAAGTGCAGGAGCTCTGAAAGGACAATAAACGTGACTTGTTGAAGGACAGAATGGACAGAGTGGCAGGAATCTCATGAACAAGAGGAAAAAACCCTAGCCAAGGAGGTCAGCAAGTTGGACTGGGGCTCGATTATATAGAGCAAGTGGGCCAGGGTAAACGGTTTGAGTGGTTCTTTTTTCCCTCCCCAGTTGTTCAAGACAATCAGTCAGTTCAGTCACTCAGTCGTGTCCAACTCTTTGCAACCCCATAAACTGTAGCACATCAGGCCTCCCTGTCCATCACCAACTTCCAGAGCTTACTCAAACTCATGTCCTTCGAGTCAGTGATGCCATCTAACCATCTCATCCTCTGTTGTCCCCTTCTCCTCCTGCCTCCAATCTTTCCCAGCATCAGGGTCTTTTCCAACGAGTCAGCTCTTCCCATCACGTGGCCAAAGGACTGGAGCTTCGGCTTCAGCATCAGTCCTTCCAATGAATATTCAGGATTTATTTCCTTTAGGATTGACTGATTAGATCTCCTTGCAGGCCAAGGGACTCTTAAGAGTCTTCTCCAACACCACAATTCAAAAGCGTCAGTTCCTTGGTGCTAAGCTTTCTTTATAGTCCAACTCTCACATCCGTATATGACTACTGGAAAAACCATAGCCTTGACTAGACTGACCTTTGTCAGCAGTACATCAAGACAGTACATGAAGTTTTTTTTTTTTTTTTTTTTCAGCCGTGTCAGGTCTTAGTTGCAGCATCTGGGATCTTCACTGTGTCGTGTAGATCTCTCATTGAGGCACACAGACTCTCTAGTTGTGGCAATATGGGCTCCAGAGCATGTAGGCTCAGGAGTTGCAGCTTGAAGGCTTACTTGCTCCATGGAATGTGGGATCTTAGTTCCTCAATCAGAGATCAAATCCTCATCCCCTGCATTGAAAGACCCATTCTTAACCACTGGACCACCAGGGAAGTCCTGGGTGTTCCTTAACTCTGTAAAGCCATTGCATGAATTAAGCAGGAGAGGAACAAGAGCTGACCCACACTTAGGAAATTTCATTCTAGCCACTGAGTGGCTATCCTCCACTGGGGCAAAAGTGAAAACCAGGAGATAAATTAAGAGGCCATTGCACTAATTTGGGCTAGAGATGTTGGCGTCTTAGACTAAGTTGCATGTGTGCTATCAGTATAGCACATGTGAAAAACATAGGAGACACTGAGAATCATGTTAAATCACATGACTTTCCTGAGGGAGGTGGGAAACTGCGAGAGGTTTTAGCGGGAAGAGACTTGATCAGGTTTGTATTTTTTAGTGATACGTCAGAGGCTTGGCTCTGCTCCATGGGATAGAAATGGTAGTGGAGACCAAGAAGATGAAAAGAAAATCATAGATAGAGTCCTTTGTCTTTTGGCCCCAAGCCTCCCTAGGGCATCTGCCTCCCCTCCACCTTCCTGTTCACTTTTATGGGAGAAGGGTACTGGCCTTTCTCTAAGACCTAAGGAGATCAGACTCAAGATATAAGACCCCCAAATGGTGTCCTGGACAAACCTCACCAGGAGAACCAGGAGAAAGAGCCTTTGTCCTCCCCTCATCCTGCACAGATTTGTGGGATAGAGGCTTATATCAATGGAAAGACCAAACACTGTAAGGAATTGGCAACCCACTCCAGTATTCTTGCCTGGAGAATCCCATGGACAGAGGAGCCTGACAGGTCTAGGGTTGCAGAGAGTTGGACACGACTGAAGACACTAAGCACACACGCACATACTTAATGCATGACGGAAAGTATGGGGTCTGGAGTCAGGGAAATCTGGATTCGAGTCCCAGTTGCATCACTTGCTGTGTGACCTTGAGAAAATGACTTAATCCTTCTGTGCCTCTCTTTCCTCATAAGTAAAATAATGGGACCAGTTTCTAAGATCAGTAGGACTTCCTTATTGTATAATTAGGATTACATATAAGTGCTTAACATAGCGCCTGGCACATACGAAGTTCTCAATAAATGTTGATGTGGCTATAAATAAAACAATGATGCCAAAGAAGCCAACTCTCTTAATGAGATTTGTTTTAATCTGCCACCTTCAGAATAATGAACAACTGACTATTATGTGGATAATCACTTTCCATGGGACACATGCACCAGGAAAACGAAATGGCCCAAGAGGCAGCTAGAGATTCAAAAGGTGTCTTTATTGAGAGATGAGATAAACACCTCGACAGCTAAGAGGCTTAAAACCACTTTGGAAACCTTCCTAAAATCAGTAGAACGGATGTGGTTTAGGGCTTTTCCTGTTGGCTTGGAGTGTTGGCCAAAGCCCCAAAGCTGAAAAGAATAAGCATGAAATATTCCCACATCCAGAGCCAAGGAGCTGCCAGATGACTCCCCAGGGCTCATGAAGAGCTGGCCAGACAGGTCCTGCAGCCCTCTCGCCAACGGCTCCCATGCAGATAACATGGACTGACGACTGGCCTTCAGTGAGGTGGGGAGGAGTCTGGCGAGGAAGGCACTTCGCCTGTTTGTGTCCCGTCACCCGGTGGAGGAGTAGGTGGCTGTTCCCCCATCAAGCCAAATGAGACTGGGTCCCATCCACTCACGGATGAGATGAGGGATCTGCAGGAAGGGAGACTGGCCAGGGCTGCTGATGTGGAGGCTCCAGGCTGGCACCTGGAGCAAAATGCACTGGGAGGAACCCTGGAGAGAAACTAAGTGTCATCAGGTACATGGAGCATGCATGAACACATGAACACAGAGGCTGGTGCCTGGTTCCTACTTGGAGAACCATGAGGCCAGAGGCTGACTGGAGCAGCTGTCGATTACAGAGTGAGGAGGGAGGGCATCAGGAAGGCAGCCTTGACTCCCAGGTCTGGTGAGGCAAAGATGCACTGAGTACCGTGTGGACACTGTGGAAACTCTCTCCACAGGACCATATTTAGGAGAGAGCAACATTTGAATGACAGCCACGCAGAGGGCTCAGCAGTCACAAAAGGGCCACTGATGACACCATCTAAGAAGAGCTTCATCTCTTACCCCTCTTCCCGCTCCTCAGCCCCAGAGCAGCCAGCAACAGGAGAGGAGGGGAAGCAGGGAAGGACATCTCCCCTGCCTCCCCCTCTCACATGGAGCCCTCCACTCACGGTCAGGCTGGGGCTGGAGACAAGGGAAGACTTGCAATTGAATGCGAGGTTCACGTTTGACTTCGACTGATCTGGACTTTAAAAACCTTTCCACTATGAAAAAATTTCAGGCATATGAAATTGGGAGGAATGTATAGCAGATGAATGAATGCCCTAGCCCATCACCAACCACAAGAGCCGTCGACCCATGGCCAATCCTGTTTCATCTCTATGTCCCATTAACTGTCCCTCCCCACTGACTTATTTTGAAGCAAGTCCCAGATCTCATATTATTTCTGCATCGGGCTTTTGAATGCCCAGAAGTGAGTCCTCCTTATAAAACTAAGGTTCAACATTGAAATTGACCAGAAGACCTTGAGTTTTGCCCATTGTTTATTTTTTTACAAACTCTAGAACATAAAGTTCACTGAGCACAGAGAAATGTTCTATTTTATTAACTACTCATTTTGTTCAGTTGCTCAGTCGTGTCTAACTCTTTGCAGCTCCATGAACTATAGCATGCCAGGCTTCCCTCTAGTTCACAATGTCCCAGAGTTTGCTCAAACTGATGTCCATTGAGTTAGGGATGTCATCCAGCCATCTCATCCTCTGTTGCCCATTTCCCCTCCTGCCTTCAATCTTTCCCAGCATCAGGGTCTTTTCCAATGAGACAACTCTTGGCATCAGGTGGCCAAAGTACTGGAGTTTCAGCTTCAGCATCAGTCCTTCCAATGAGTATTCAGGGTTATTTTTTTTAGGATTGACCAGTTTGATCTCCTTGCTGTCCAAGGGACTCTCAGAAGTCTTCTCCAGCATCACAGTTCAAAGAAATCAATTCTTTGGCACTCTGCCTTCTTTATGGTCCAACTCTCACATCTGCACATGACTATTGGAAAGACCATAGCTCTGACTCTACACTACTGTATCCCATGCTTACAATATTAATAGCACATGACACGCAGTAGGTGCTTAATACACAATTGGTGATGAAATGAGTGAATAAATTATTTTTTTTCCAGAATTGTCCAGCCTTCCTTTGTCACAGCCAAAGAGGTGCACGGGTTAAGGCGAAAGATGAAATATTTGTTTTATCGTATTCGATTGACTTGCCTCAGTGCTGACCCAAAGTTATTCAGCAATATGTCCCACCCTGAAGCACTGATGGGGGTAATCACCTCTTCTGAGAAACAGTTTTCAAAATGATTCCAGACAATGGTATAGAGGTCGTCCCTTCCTAAATCCTATGTATTTATACACATTTCCAGGAGAACTTGCAAATTGGTAGATCATAGGTTCTGNTAAGTGAACAATGCAAAGAAATAGAGGAAAACAATAGAATGGGAAAGACTAGAGATCTCTTCAAGAAAACTAGAGATACCAAGGGAATGTTTCATGCAAAGATAGGCACAATAAAGGACAGAAATGGTATGGACCTAACAGAAGCAGAAGATATTGAGAAGAGATTAGCAAGAATATACAGAAGAACTGTACAAAAAAGGTCTTAATGACCCAGATAACCATGATGGTGTGATCACTCACCTAGAGCCAGACATCCTGGAGTGTGAAGTCAAGTGGGCCTTAGGAAGAATTACTACAAACAAAGCTAGTGAAAGTGATGGAATTCCATCTGAGCTATTTCTAATCCCCAAAGATGATGTTGTTAAAGTGTTGCACTCAAAATGCCAGCAAATTTGGAAAACTCAGCAGTGGCCACAGGACTGGAAAAGGTCAGTTTTCATTCCAATCCCAAAGAAGAGCAATGCCAAAGAATGTTCAAACTATCGCACAATTGCACTGATCTCACATGCTAGCGAAGTAATGCTCAAAATTCTCCAAGCTAGGTTTCAACAGTGTGTGAACTGAGAACTTCCAGGTGTTCAAGCTGGATTTAGAAAAGGCAAATGAACCAGAGATTAAATTGCCAACACCTGCTGAGTCATAGAAAAAGCAAGAGAGCCCAGAAAAAATATCTACTGCTTCATTGACTATGCTAAAGCCCTTGACTGTGTGGATCACTACAAACTGTGGAAAATTCTTAGAAATGGGCATACCAGATCACCTTATCTGCCTCCTGAGAAACCTGTATACAGGTCAAGAAGCAACAGTTAAAATCAAACATGGAACAACAAACTGGTTCAAAATTGGGAAAGGAGTATGTCAAGGTTGTCTATTGTCACCCTGCTTATTTAATCTATATGTAGAGTATATCATGTGAAATGCCAGGCTGGATGAAGCTCAAGATCAAATCAAGATTGCCAGGAGAAATATCAACAACCTCAGATATGCACATGACACCACCCTTATGGCAGAAAGTGAAGAGGAACTAAAAAAGCCTCTTGATGGAAGTGAAAGAGGAGTGAAATAGCTAGCTTAAAACTAAACATTCAAAAAACTAAGATCACAGCATCCAGTCCCATCACTTCATGGCAAATAGATGGGGAAACAGTGACAGACTTTATTTTCTTGGGCTCCAAAATCACTGTGGATGGTGACTGCAACCATGAAATTAAAAGATGCTTATTCCTTGGAAGAAAAGCTATGACAAATCTAGACAGTGTATTAAAAAGTAGAGACACCCCTTTGCTGACAAAGATATGGTTTTTCTAGTAGTCATGTACAGATGTGAGAGTTGGACCATAAAGAAGGCTGAGTGCTTTTGAACTGTGATATTTGAGAAGACTCTTGAGAATCCCTTGGACAGCAAGGAGATCAAACCAGTCAATCCTAAAGGAAATCAACCTTGAGGATTCATTGAAAGGACTGATGCTGAAGCTGAAGCTCCAATACTTGGGCCACGTAATTTGAAGAGCTGACTCATTAGAAAAGGTTCTGATGCTGGGAAAGATTGAGGGCAGGCAGAGAAGGAGGCAACAGNTTGAGGATTCATTGAAAGGACTGATGCTGAAGCTGAAGCTCCAATACTTGGGCCACGTAATTTGAAGAGCTGACTCATTAGAAAAGGTTCTGATGCTGGGAAAGATTGAGGGCAGGCAGAGAAGGAGGCAACAGAGGCTGAGATGGTTGGATGGCATCACTGACTCAATGGACATGAGTTTGAGCAAACTCAGGGAGATAGCAAAGGACAGGGAAGCCTGGAGTCTACGGGGTCGCGGACATGACGGAGCAACTAAACAACAAATAGAAAATGAACCTGCGGCTGCCAAGGGGAAAGGGTGGAAGAATAAACTGGGAATTTAGGATTACCAGTTACACATTACTACATGTAACATAGACAAACAGCAAGGACCTGCTATATAGCATGGGCTTCCCTGGTAGTTCAGCAGTAAGAATCTGCCTGCATTGCAGGAGACACGGTTTGGTCCCTGGGTCAGAAAGGTCCCCTGGAGGAGGGCATGGTAGCCCACTTCAGTATTCTTGCCTGGAGAATTCCATGAACGGAGGATTCTGGTGGGCTACAGTCATAGGGTCGCAAAGAGTCAGACACGACTGAAGCAACTGACCACACACATACACACACACACACACACACACACACACAGTATAGCATAGGAAACTATATTCAATATCTTGTAATAACCTATAATGGAAAACATCTGAAAAAGCATAGTTAGATAGGTATCGAACTGAACCACTTTGCTCTCTGTGTGACACATACAAAGCTGTCAAGGAGGAAAGGCACACATTTTCTTCATCATCATTGTCGTCGTTGTCATCCTCATTGTTTAAAAGCACCATCAGAAAGGTAGGTGGGAGGTTTTCCCAGACAGGATTTTGTAGGATTGGAGTTTATTCCGTTTGTAATCGAATCATGCAAGTCAAGAAGCTCATTTTTAATTTAATTCTATTTTTTGCCAGAGCCGAAGAATGTATCTTTTTTTTTTTTTTTACAGGAACTAATTCACAATAACAGTTCCTAATGACAATCATTTATTATCATCTCTCACTGTTCTGGGAATTGACTGAATCAGCTATGTGGTTCTTGTTCAGGGTTCGTCTCTGGTTGCAATTGGGTGGCTGGGCCTGGAATCATCGCAAAGTCTTTCCCATCTACACCTCTGATGGTTAATGCTGGCTGCAAGCTAGAATCTGAGAAGGGGCTTCTATAGGGACACCGCTGAGTGGCCTCTGAGTGGCCTGGGCTTCCACGCAGCATGGCAGCTGGGTTCCAGTGGGCATCCCAGGATGTGTGGAGCCTGGCAAAAGTTCTATATTCTAACCTAGCCTTGGAAACCACAAGGCATTGCTTCCATTGCCTCACTGTATCCGTTAGAAGCTAGCCCATATTCTCGAGGAGGGAAATTAGTTCCATCTCTTAATGGGAGGGATGTCAAAGAATCTGTCAACATGCGTCATTTAACATGTGTCATGTCCACATTTAAGACCATCAAACTAGTCATATTGAGAGGAAATGGATGTATGGATCAGATGATTCTTTAACAATGAGCAAAAATAAATGCAGTTGTCAAAGGGCTCAGAAAACTCACGTCAGCACATCATTGCATTCTGTCTTCTGGTTGGCATTACAGCATGGTGATGAAGCTAAAGTGCTAGATTTATAGCCTCGATGTTCAAATCCTGGCTCTCCCACTGATGAGCCTTGTGTGACTCGGGGCAAGTGTCTTAACCTCTCTGGGCTTCCTTCTCTGTTAGGCTAATGTGATAAAAAGCACAACATGTGACAAATGCTGGTCCATGGGGAGTATTTACCACACGGTGATGAGTACCATAAGCCCCAGGCCCTCCTCTGAGAACCTTACTGTTACAGACGCTCCTACCAGACGTGAAGCTTGCTCCTTTCAAAAGAGTGAGCCAGCGTGGAGGGCACCTCGCCCACCCCTGGGTCACCTCTAGCGCTTTGAGTTCCACTCTCCTCATAGTTCATGCAGCTCTCAAGTGAGCCCCTCTAAAGGCTGGCTTCCAGGCTGCTGGGGTGGGTGGGCATGGCAACAGCCCCGTCGCAGCCGGCGCGTGGCCAGGGACTCAGATCTGGCAGTGTGGGCGCAAACACTACCTCCCCAGAAAAGCTGCTTGAAGGCATAGACGAGGGGAAGGGGAGGTTAAAAATAAAGAGTGGTCATGTTCGGTTTTAAAATTAAGGAGAGCCTGAACTCCAGGAGCTCTTCAGTGCTCTTGCTTTGAGAAGGGTGGCAGAGCCTCGAGGTTGGGGGGCATCATGGGGCTTCCTAGATCTGAAATTCACTGACACACTTGAAATTGGGCAACTGGACCTTGTGGCTCATAGCTGTGGTCTCACCTGAAACATTCGTGTTTCAGTTGTTTTCCAGCGGTTGGAGAGCTTGTAGCTCTTGCCCTTATTTTGCTTGTCCCTCACGGAGATTTTAAAATTGAAAGCTTGAATGTCTTTGAAGCAGGCTTTTGCCCTTCCAATGTCTCCAGCACTCCCTATTATCTGTGTCCCACCAGCTCAGCTGAATAGTCCTGAATATTCATTGGAAGGACTGATGCTGAAGTTGAAACTCGGTCACCTGATGCAAAGGACTGACTCCTTGGAAAAGACCCTGATGCTGGGAAAGAGTGAAGGCAGGAAGAGAAGTGGGGAACAGAGGATAAGATGGTTGGATGGCATCACTGACCTGAACATGAGTTTGAGCAAGCTCCAGGAGTTGGTGATGGACAGGGAAGCTTGGCGTGCTGCAGTCCATGGGGTCTCAAAGAGTTGGAGATGACTGAGCAACTGAACTGAACTGAACTGAGTCAGCTCAGCTACATCAAATATTTTCCAGGCCCTGATAGACACTCAAATCTAGTTTCCATCACATTTATTTTGGTTTTTTCCAGCTTTTCCAACACCAATAATACTTACATGTATGACACAATCATGGTGTTCCCAAAACTATGTTCAGTATTAGTCAGTTATAACCTCAGTTACTATACTGAAGTCCCACAAGAGAAAGATTTCCCCTCCATAGAGGGGGCAATGGAGGATCAGAGAGGTTAAGCGGTTTACCCAAATGATATAGTTTGTAAAGATGGCAGGGCTGCTATTTGAACCCTATTTAACTTATATGCAGAGTACATCATGAGAATCGCTGGACTGGAAGAAACACAAGCTGGAATCAAGATTGCTGGGAGAAATATCAATAACCTCAGATATGCAGATAACACTACCCTTATGGCAGAAAGTGAAGAGGAGCTAAAAAGCCTCTTAATGAAAGTGAAAGTGGAGAGTGAAAAAGTTGGCTTAAAACTCAACATTCAGAAAA